>JAVQJF010020113.1:0-12500 GCA_036023855.1 Gadopsis marmoratus
CATATAAACATATAATGTTTAACTCAACATGGCTGAGAAGTTCTTAATGTGCTCAGAAGAAATGGGAAATGTGGACATCAGCATCTCCATCTGCTGAGGAAAATCGTGATCAGACAAAATAGGCTGAAACAATGCTGCTGCCTTCGGTGCACAAAAGGGTTGATTTTCTTACGTGTGTGATAGTAACCGAGGATGGATTATTCCCGTTGCCACGGCAATGAATCTCAATCGAGTCCCCTTCCTTGATTTTGTCCTTTGGTGATTCCACCCAAACACTTAAAGCTGTGGAGGGGTCTGGACCACAGAGAGGAATTCAAGGTCAGGCCACACACCTGAACTTTAAGTTACAGAAGGTTTGCGTGATGGACTAGAAAACATCATTTTCAGTCTACATAGAAGTTGCGGTTAACGTAATGTTTTTCACAACGACAATATGATGATTTAAGTCTACTTAAAACAAGCTGTAACCCTTGATGTTAACATTCTTGATCCCGCCTACAAAGCTCTGGTAGGTGGACTTCTGTCAATGAGCACCACACCTATTTAAAATTGCTACATAATTATAAGTTTCCCACATTTAAATAACGGGGTAAGTCTGACCTTCCTGGAAGCTCCAATATATCCAACTTGGAGCTTAATAATATGGAAGCCTGAAAACCAAACAAACGTGGATGCCTAATGTCATTTAATGTAATTGAATTTAATGGATATATTGTAATTTTGTCAACACATAGTTTCTTAAACCTCAATCAACCAATTCTGTGACAAAAAAACAATCTAGGTTTGTCACATGACGTGAACACTCACAAGATGTTAACATGGGAATCTTTCTCTAAACATCCATCCCATTTGACGTGAACTCGGCATGAGCACCATATGTTGTGCAACGTACAATGATATTTTAGACAATATTGTGCTTCTAACTTTGTGAACTTTTTTTGCAGCAGTTTGCTTGTGGCGATGTAATAATCTGGTGGTACAATAATAGTGTATCGGTCAATATGGGGCAGTTGGTGTCAAATTTTAAAACTGTGATTATCTCATTTTGAAAAGAAACATGTTATGTTACTGGTGTTGGACTATTTGTGAAACTCACAGAGTACAGTGATGTTAATACGGTTGGTCTCCGTCATCTTCGTTCCTCCAGGAGAAGAGTAGGAGACCTCGCAGTAGAACAGATCATCTTTGTTCTCTTTCACCACTTTCATGATCAGCTCACTCGTAACTGAGAACAGACCACTGGACTCCGTAGTGCTGCTGGGCTTTATGTCCACCACTGGAACACAAACATTTGCAAACACAAGGAAAGGACAAACAGGGAAATGTAGAAAAAGACACGAAACCACATTAAGTACAAACTAAAACAGTGTAGAAGTGTATTGATGAATTAGTGATCCGTCTCACCATTGCGTATATTGTGTAGCGGCATGTTGTTTCTGTACCAAGTGATGCTTGGCTTGGGGAAGCCATTTTTGACCTCACAGGTCCCGATCTATAGGACAGGAGAAAGAATGAGGGATGGATTCAATTGTAGCGTGATAGTCACTTAATCAATTTTATACACTGATGTTCATGATTCAAAGCTTGTTTACCTTGGATGGACCATCGTTGACTGAAATCCCTGTTTGCACACCCTCAATGGTAGGATGGTCTGGTCTTTCTGCACAGGAATTAACAACTGAATCAAGGACTAGAAAAGGCTAAACTTTCTATGGAAAATGTATGTGTTCTGGCAGCTAATAAGCTTTAGTTTGAAACAATTACAATGTCTTAAGAGTGTTGCCTATGTAAAAATGTAAACAATTTAATATGCTCTAAAATGTCACTTTTTTTTTTTCTTGTGAGGAGATGATGTGTCATTTGAAGAACCGAAAGGCATTGAGGTGTCAGTTGAAGGGTAAACACTGCAATAAGCCAAAGTTTCAGCGGAAGCGAAAGTGCTGAAGAATTTTGAACTATTAGTTGAAGTGTTTCACCGTAAGCAGTTGAAGTATAAGATCTGAAAGTAGCTGGACTGTGTCAGTTGAAAATTAAAAAGCGTTGGTTTAAGTGTAAGCAAGGAAAGCGCTAGCACTTTGGTTAATTTATAAGTTCTTGTGTTACTTTGAAGGCCAATGTGACAAGAGGATGGGTTTGTGAACGATATGATGAATAAATTATTCATGAAGTGTGGAAGTTGTGGGAGCAAAAAGAGTTCAGGAGTCATCTGTTGTGGATTTCTTTGTTGAATCTGTCAAATGAGTGAGAGTATCGAAGAATGTCTTTGTATGGTTTTATTAGGGTTTTTTTTAAATCTGCTTATGTGAGCACTGTATTGCATGTGACTTTGTAAAGTACCAGTTTCTCCCTGACCACGCCATCTCACATTGAATCTTACCGAACACCTTCAGCTTTGTACGTCCCTCCCCAGCTCCATCTGTTAGACTTTTGACCATACAGATGAATTCCAGTTCATCTTTCAGCTGCACACTGCTGATAGTCAACACCACCTTTCCAGGGGCTCCGGTACCATTCACACTGATGCGTTCTGTGAACAGTGTGCCCCGGTCTATTTCCGTCGTGGTGGCGTCCTGGTGGTAGATTCTCTGCTTCTCACCCGGCCGTGTCACCTAAAGGCCGGAGAACACATGAAACACATGAAACATCATAGACACATCACATCACGGCTTTGTGTCTGTGTGCATCAGGCTTGATGAAACTCACATAGAACCACTGTATTGTCATGGCGCCGATGCCGTCAGCTGATGTGTACATGCAGGCGATCTGAGCCGTTTCTCCCCTGACCACCATCACTATGTCCTCCATGTCCACATTCACATCAGCCCATGCTGAAAAAAGAAAGAATATGGTTGGTGTTGAATATGTTTATTAAAATTGTTTGTCATTTAATCACCATCAGCCTCATATTTTCGCCAAAACAGAAAATGTTTGCAATTTTCCTCGTTTCTTTTTCATATTCAGAGTAGATCTCACTTTATTTAGGTTCAACTGCAATCACAGTTAGTCATTCCTTTTTGCAGTCAAACATCATGTCAAGGACAGAGTTTTAAATGTATTCTTAATGTTTTTCCCATCAAGGATCTTCGGTGATGTAAAAGAAATGCTCCTTCAGCCTTCAACCCTCTGAGTGGGCAAGCTGGTGTGAACTCAGACAGAGGCAGATCAAACATCAAGCGAATGAAAACTATGTTGAAAATATGATGGAAATATGGCATTTATGTGTGTTTCATGTACTCATTTCAGGAAGGTTACAGCATAAACTAATAGTTTTTATAAGGATTCCTTTAAGGATTGGCTTTAGCCCCCTCCCCTGTGACCCTTTGGGATAAGTGGTATAGAGAATGAATGAATGAATAAGTGCTCTCTGGTGGGCAAACTATGTAATG
Source organism: Gadopsis marmoratus (assembly GCA_036023855.1). Lineage (NCBI taxonomy): Eukaryota > Metazoa > Chordata > Actinopteri > Centrarchiformes > Percichthyidae > Gadopsis > Gadopsis marmoratus. The sequence continues at coordinate 3,387 of JAVQJF010020113.1, forward strand.
GACATAGTGTTTGCAATTACCTCAGACTTTGACTGTACAGAAATTTCTTCTCAGGTATCAAATATTGGCCTTTATACAGTATATAAACCTGGCTGATCAAAACATAATGCCAATAAAGATTAATTGAACTGAACCTGAAATGAACGAGATGGATGGATACAACAGCTCAAAGTTGATAGACAAGAACCTGAATTATGCTGAAGAAACACACCACTTCTGCATCCACACCCTCAAAAGGAGACATGGAGGCAAAAGAGAGAGAGAGAGAAGAAACTCATGGTGGGTGAAAGGGAGGAGAGACATGCTTTGACAGGAATGAGCAGCCCACCCATGTCCACATTAATGTGCTGCATTCCACCATGTCACCCTCTCACAGGAAGAAAAGGCTCAATTTACAGGCAGCATAGTAGCCCCACTGTTCCTTCATGATCTGTCTCTGAGGAGCGAGTGGTGTCCCCCTTCCAGGGTCTCTCGCTGTGGCGCATCCTACTAATCTATAGGAGGGATCCCAATAACGCTTCACATGGCAGTGTTTCTGCAAATGTATGAGATGCCAATGAGAGCTGTAGCCTGGACGTAACAAGGCTGCCAGGTTTGATTTAGCCCTTTCTGCATGTCTGTTCATTGTGTTGGTGGATGTAGGTTTACGCGTGATAGTCTCATATTACACATGTTATACACTAGAAAAAAATATACTTTTTTTCTTATATTATAAATTATTTTTAAATTAAAAACAATTTTTGTGGAGCGTGAAAGTTCATTCTTGATGTTGGAAGCAGTAATATTCAGTCAAGACGCACTCACTAACTTTTACCAGCTTTACAAGCTTTGTTACGATAGTGACGTCATACATGTGACCAGTTACACACTTGGGTGCCTCCTTCTAGAGAGTTGGTAAACAGCTGTGGAAAAAGCTAGTGAGTGGGCCTCGAGTTAAAGTGAGACTTTGAAAGAAGAAAGAGCACAGTCTTCCTCTAACACATGAAATGTTGAATTTAAAAGAAATGCATTCAATGGTTTGCATTCAACAGCCTTACTACGTTTGGTATGATGGGTAGTGTGCTGTGCTCCTGATACACTATGTTTTAGCATTTACCATTATTACATCACTGCTGCTCAAAAGGTTCTCACTTTAAAAATTTTTTTTTCTTTTTGTCAAAAATAATTTCACAAAAAAAAGGTCACCAGCTCAATCCTCTGACCTGAAAAATAAAACTATCCAGAATTTGCTGAGGTGCCCCTGAGCAAGGCACTCCAATAGAGCTGCTAACTGACCAATATAGACAGCTGTTGATATACTGAGCAATTTCCAGCCTGCGTGTGGTGCACGGAGCTCTGTGAACAAACCATTTCTTATAGACCTGTGAAATAAATTATATTTAAAAAAACAATTATTCATTGTTTTACATTTCATTTGTCTACAAATGGGAGAATTGCACGTTGCATCGACAGACACTTCATCCAGGAAAAATGATCAGATAAGTAGTCTTACAAGGAAAGTGAATTAGCCTAAAAGCCAGGGCCGCCTGTGGATGAGCACATTGCCCAGAAACATCCCTGCTTCACTCCTGGTATGTCATTCCATCATCATCTGCACGGACAACAAACATTTACTGCTTCCCCCCCGAACCAAACATCTGACTGTTCCATGATCTGCATCAACGATGAACAAGCCTCCCCATCTCATCCTCATGTCTTTGACTCTTCCGCCTCCTTCCACCCCACCCCACCCGCCTCTCCCTCTGCTGTGTGTTGCTGTTTACCACTGGCTAATGGAGCTGGACGGATGCTTTCCTGTTAAAGAAATCCAATTAGTCTCTCCAACAGAGACATTTCCTGGCCATTAGCGGTGGAAGAACAACGCTGACTCACTCACAGCATCCCATCCCCCCCACCTGAGGCCTTACCTATAGTGAGAATTAGGATACATGAAGGCTCGAGAATTCAGATTCTAGTTTGCATCAGACCATATGTTTCACAAACTCTTCCCTCATCCTGTCTGACAGCTGGAGTCTTTTTGCTCATGGGGATCTCAATCAAATCTCATTAGTAATTTGACCAGTATTCATCTCCGCGGTGCATCATTCGGAAAGGCCGGCACTCCAAGGCCTCCGATCGATCCTCTCTGATGATGAGGGAGCAGATATTGAATAATAGTCCTAAATCAGTATGACAGAATAAAGCGGAGCATCTCCTCATTGGCAAAGCTGAGCCTCTCCATTTTTATGAGCTCCCCTCAGCAAACAATATTCTTTCCCCTGCAGAGTGTGCGTTTGACCCTGAGACAACAATTTCACATGCTGAGTGTGTAGACTCCCACAAGAAAGGGGAATGTGCTCTGTCCACTGTAGGAAAGATCTGCTGCTTCCCCCGAGGAGAGGAATTCAGAACATATGGAAATACACCTGAATACAGATTTTTAAAAAAGGAACAAATCTCAATCGTGAAAGGCTTTTTTAAAAATCAAATATGATTATATCCCAAAACCCAAACCCAAAGAAAATCAGCAAATTGAGAACAATTAAGAAGTTGGAATATGTGAATGCTTGGCAAAATAGTTGCTTAATTCAACTAATCATTTCAGCTTTCATGAACAGATAATATAGAATATGCTCACTTGATCGATATCACTATAAGCTGTATGCCAAAGCATAATGACTGGATAAGTGCATTATGTTGCCTTTGGCCAGAGCCAGGCTAGCCGTTTCCCCCAATTTCCAGTCTTCATGCTAAGCTAGAGAGTGGTGTCCATCTTCTCATCCATCACTCAGCAAGAAAACGAATAAACGTGGCTTCGGAAGTTTGAATGTTTCAGTCAGTAAAAGCAAAAGCTTCAGTGACGTTGTGTAAGTAACGTTTATGGTAACATCATACAACGGTAAACACTTCTTTCGCCAAAGACTGAAGAAAACCATAGAGCGCAATAAGAAATTAATAAGAAGTTAATAACATGACTCCCACACCACAGAAAGAGGGAAACCGTTATAAGAACAGCCCTGTTTATATTCCCACAGATCCGCAGATAACATACCAGAGAAACGTTGCACTTTAAGGGATATTCTGCTTTGATTTACAAAGCTAATTGAGTCTAGGTCACACATCTCAGTTAGTGTGTCAGTGCTGATAATCGAGCTTCAAAAAGGGCTCCAGTCGAGGCTGCAGGTGATCTCTCAGCAGAAATAAACGTCTCGGTTCTGCTGCCCCCCCCCCCAAATCTCAGCTCATCCCACAAAGAGGGCGGAAGGCAGTGCAAAATTAGGGGCACTTAAAGATAAGACAAAATAAGCCCCACAATACATCCCCTATAAAGGAGATCAGAGGCAGAAAAGATAAGATCATCTCCAAGGGGAAGTCCTATCAAAGGCATTGTGTATCCTGACAAAAGGCTTTGACTTCATTGTAGACATGACAATCAGTTTCTGTCTGGGGAGAGCATGATTACAAAACTTCCTGCCAGGCCCTTGAGCTTCTGGATCCACAGCAATATAATCTCTTCATTTTGATGTCTTACCATAAAGAACATGTAGAGAAAACCTCAAATTAAAAATCACAATAACCTATTTCTTCCATTTGGGTGCGTGTATTTTAAAACAGAAGCGTCAGTCCTCCCTCTGATAGGTACAGTAGATTGATGAGCTGTGGCATGTGGTTGTTCAAAGGCTGGAATCTGTTCTGACTTTCTAACCATGAAGGTTTAGTTGACAGGCTGCAGTCTACCTGTCTGTCCACTGGCAACCGGCCCAGACCACAGATGGTCATCGGTGAGGGAGAGGAGAGGACTTGTGTTTTATATTTGTGATTAATAATTGGTCACTTTTTACAGAGCTAATAAACAATAAAACATGAAAACAATCACTTAATGTAGCCACTGTATATGTTGCATGAATATTAATACTGCACTGACTACCACATTCTGTCTCTCGTCAAATAAACGGCAAAATGTAACATAATAAACGGTACTGAATCATTTGGATTTTGTGATCACTAGCTGTGATTTTGAGAGATTTCAATTTACGTTGCACAGTGCCAAACAAGATAACCCAGTCGCTTAGAAATTACATTTACATACCACCAATTGTTTTACCCATTATGTTTTAATGGGAGACAAACACCAGGACTGAGAGACTCTGTGTTACATTTAGGCAACAACGCACACTGGTTAAGCTCAGGCTGATAATACTCAATAAGAAATCATAAGCTGTCTTTCCCTAATCTTAACCAAGAGCTGTGAGTGCGAAAGTTTTTTTCATCGTGCTTTATTTGCTAAGAGCAGATACTGGACTGCAAGAGCACATGTTGTTGGGAAAACAAAAATAAGAAACCCATCAGTGAATGTTTTCTGGCACGTTCAGTATCAACATGACAGATCAATAACAGTAAATTGACAGTGTTTGCTCATTATTTTACTAAATTTATGTTCTTTCGAAACATACTTGCTGTTGCATTATATAAATGTGACTTCTAAAGACATGCGGTTGCCACAATGACAAAAAGCTTAAAGCCAGAATAGCGGCCTCAATGTGAAAATGCTTGACCGAATCAACAGGAAAGGTCATTAAGATGGTTTATCCCCTTGGGAGCACGAACATGCTCAGCAGATTTCATGAGAGTCTGAGCATTAGGTTCAGAAACATCTTGCCTGCAGACCTGAAGGTGGGACGATAGGAAAGGTCAGAAGGTCACCAAAAACATTGTGAATATCCAAAGCGAAGTTAAACCTGGCCACGAGCTGTCAGGGTATCTTTGAAATGGATGGACAGTCTGACACGGATTTCTTTTGGCCCTGCTGCCTGTGAGGAAAAAAAACATGCTGTGTTTCATTCACTAGTTTCCAAACACTTAATTTAGTTCAACAGCAGCCTTTCTGCTCTCTCTAAAAGGAACCATGTAGTCCAGAATCCATTAATCCGAAAGGGGGAGCACACCGTTTTGTTTTCATTACAGAGTCCTTATATAAGCTCTTTCTTCTATGACGAGGTTAGATCTTTAAAAGGTACTCTATTAATATTTACATACCAAAGATTCTCAGACTTGGACTCAAATTCATGTTTAATTTACTTCTGGAATGACCTCCAAAGAAAAGGCTGAGGCTCCACTGAACAAAGACATGAAAAGACACGTATGAATGTTACATTAAAAAGAGAAGACAGATCTCGAAACAGCAGAGTTTCCCTGTGTGTGTGTGGTCATGAACCTAGTTTTAATTGCTTGCCATCACCCACTAGCTTATCCTATCAGGTGACGGCACTTCTGAGAAACAGTATGAACATAACAGCAGCAAAAAACAGACAACACATCGGAGCATAATTAGAATCATCTTAAAAATAAGGAGAGTTGTGTTACATTTAAGTATAATTATATATCTTAAATTTACATCCTGGCAGTTTGCACTGAAACACAGCATACATGCCACAGTGTATATTTCCCCTCAAACACAGTGGTAAAATGAAGTGACAGCTCGGGGACATGCTTCCAGCCCTGTCACATCTAAGAATAACAATGGCCTATCAAGCTTGTTTGCTTACATGATACAGCAGCACACTGTCAGTGCACCGACCTGACTGGCACCAGAAATAGCAGCCCTCCTTCAGGACAGGGTGAGCCGGAGAGAGCCAGCGTGGGAAAACAGTGCCTCAGTCAGGCTGCTCTTTGTATGGGTGTAAATAGGTCTGAGAAGAGTGAGCAGAGCGTAGAGTTAACATGAGAAAACAAAAAAAAGACAAGCAAGACAGGATAAAGAAAAAAAAGAAAAGACAGAGGTAGGGCGGGAGGAGTAATCAAGGTGGCAGACTGTGATGCGTGACGATGTTCTCTGCACGTTGCCGTGGCCTCTGACATTTATCGCACTAATCCCTCGATGGCACACTTGCAGTATCTTGCAGAGAGAAGGAAATGTTATCAAGCTGATGATAAGAACTCTCAACTTGGTGAGAAGAGAAATACAGAGAGAGGGTCAAACTGTCAACTAGGACTCCTCGACCTTCCACTTTCATTTTCAAGCCATGTCACGCAAAAGGTGCCCTTTACTTTCAGGGTGCAATCATTCCGCTCAGCAGCTCTGATTCATGCCACAGAATATGTATAACTGGTGCTAAAAATCTGATAACATGGAGGCATTTATAATTCTGACAGGCAGTTCAGCTGTTATGGCCTTGCAAATGTTATCTTTTAAATATTCCATATCAAGCCAGTTAGTGTTTTTTTACTTCATCAGCCTATTAGTATCTACATTATCATGCTTGAGTAGAGTTCATGTTTAGCATTTGATTGCGGTTTCTACCCCAATGTGAATTGACAAAGAATAAACTAGAAAAGAGTCCACAAACGGCTGTGTACGTAAGAAATGCACGAAACATTGCAACAAATGTGCAAGTTTTCTTAGTCAAGATCATGTCGGCGTACTCTATTGACACCCGAGTGTCTGCGTATTCAAAGACACATATTTCCCATTTTCACAATATAACTAAAAAACAAATGAACTGGGGAATAGCTGGACTGTAGCGGGTGGTTGCCTGTACCTTTCGCCTTTCTCTCTTCCTCTGCTCGCCTTGCACAACCTACTTTAAAAAGACACACAACTGGACCTTAAGCACATCTGTCCATGCCACAAACCATGTAGCACCACATCGATGATATCTGATATCTGTCAATGAAATTAAACCTAAACCTAAAGAAGAACTAAGTAAACATCATTTACAGTTAGTCTTTAAGTGCAAAAACAGCACAGGAGTTTTCACTTAATGTAAAAGGTGCAGGTTTGAATATTTCGAGCATTAAATAACTTCAACATATCGCAGTTATAGAGGCACTACCAATTTCACACATTAGAATCAGTTTACTCTTCAGGGTCATTTTCTAATCTTGTGTTACAACCGATTTACCTGGCAAGGAGGGTCTAACAAAAGATGCAATCGAGTTGCATTGGAGAATTTATAGCATACAGTGATTTTGGAGCTTGAGCCCAACTGGGGACTAAAAGTCAGGAGATCTCAGCCTTTGCTAAATCAATTTTGACAATTATTTTTCTGTTTTTCTTAAAGTCCCTGAACATAGTTCAGTATTTGTCATTAAGTATTTCTTTCAAAGCTTTCAAAAATGAAAAACTAGTTAAATTAGGGTTCAAGGTAACAAGAATGCACTTAGTGGCTCCAGTTAATACAAATCTGTTCTTGAGGAGACTCCAGAGAGAATCTTCATAGACATGTCTGAGGGATGGGCAGACGCAGCACAATGCGTGTCCCCCTTTCATGGATCTATTACCAGAACAGTAGCCCCACTTAGTATGGGTCAACTCAGCTTTGCTAAATGATGCAAAGGAATGTTATGAGAGACTCTTAAAAATGACAATCACATCTGTCCTGTCACACGTTCACCAATCACATCTGTCCTGTCACACACACACACGCACGCAGCAGGGTTTATAATGCCATGAATGAGCTACTCAAAAGAACGACTAACAAATATACATGATGTGTGTAGCCATTATTTAGGCTCTTTGACCCCAGTGTGTTTTACTGTCTTCATAAATATGCATGTTTCTATTTGCCCCGTTTGCTTGCATTAGCTGTTACCAGTTAGCAAGGCTTTCGTTTATTAATGAGGACTCTAGTGACCTTACAAAAGGTTACATCAAGACGAGACATTTCTAAAACCAGTCTTGTTGCTGCGACCTTGGCCTGGGTGGATTTGTTCCCGCTATGTTGGCTGCACACAGAAATTCTGCTGAAGAAGCGGGTACCGTCCAACAGAACCAAAACAGAAATAGCAGCTAGAAACTGGACTCCGGAGGAACTACAGGAGTTTCAGTTGTGAATGGATAATGACAGGAAGACAGCAGATTAGTAAACCAGATGTAGTTGATCAGCATCAAATTATGTGTATTTATGTTTAATGCACATGGTTATCAAATCTGAGCAAACACACCTTTCAGAAATTCTGTGTGTGCAGCGTTGAAATGACTAGTCGACTGGATTGATGTTAAATCAATCGCTAACAATTTTGATATTCATTTAAATCAGTTTTTGTTATCAACGTAACTTTTCTTTGTTTATAAGGCCGCAGGGCAGCTTTATGGATTAGCTGCCTTTCTCAGTTTTATATCTTTGTAAATTATATAACTGTAAGTGATCGATAAAAAAAATTGTTTAGTGGGGATTCAGACCAAAATCATCCCTCCAAGGGGGATGTTGGTGGGGGCGGGGCTGAAAATGAATCAATAGATCAAGCAATAAACTGCCAGTTTAATTACTAATACAAATAATCATTAGATGCAATCCTATTACTTTGTACACAGTTTGCAAATACGGCGTGCTCCTCTGTCCTCTGCCTGTGTGGGGTTCAGGTGATGTTTTAATTGCTGTGTGCGGAGACAATGAGATGGACAGCGGCAGCTGCAGCAACCAAACTGCCCATTCCCACAGTGCCTGCGAGAAAACAAGGTCAGCTTGTCGCACTGACCAGCCAGACACTTTCCCAAACACTCACACACGGTGCTGGAGCCAAATGCAGGCCGCATCCACTCAACATGCCATCGGAATTAACGATTTCCAAAAGGCAGAGGAGACGAAGGATACGAAGAATGTAAATACAGTGGAGAGGACCAGAGCAGCCCACACAGGGGAGATGGGGAGGAGGGAGTCACATCGCTCTCTGATTTCTCCTGGTCACCTGACACTATATTCCATTTCAACAGACCACCTGTTGAGGAGATCAGCCCTGCACGGCTAGACCTGGCTCAGATCTCAGCACGCCAGACTCCAGTCCATCTTTTCGGGAAGGGGGGGGCTCACAACTGTTACAACAGTACAGTTATAAAGCTTTGGATGGGTTTCTTATAAGGTCACTTCCAACAGCGACGGTCGTGGTTAATTTAAGGTCTGAGGTGGGAAAGTTATGGAGGAATGCGCTCAACAACTAGAATCAAGGTGCCGTCGAGCAAAGCAATTAACGTCCAGTGAGTCCGGCAGAGCAGCTCCGTGACCACCAGAAGAAGAATTCAAGGTTAGGGTCAGTTCAGCAAAATTTCAGATATCCACCTCTGAGATTTCAGTGAATGCATTTTTGTTTGTGTTCTGTTACTCTGAATTATTCAGAGGGACAATTTCTTCAGTAGAA
>JAVQJF010020124.1:0-27239 GCA_036023855.1 Gadopsis marmoratus
CTTCACTACCTCCCAATCTGTTTTCTGGTCAGGAATTTGAACCGGCAACTTTCGGCCTAGTTGCCCACCCATTATTTCTACCTGCCCACCCAAATATAGCAGGCTAGAACCGGCACTGACACAGACTACAAAGTGAAGAAGTGTATTGCATTTCAGTGTTGTTCAGCAGAGCTGCATAGACCTGCCAATAGTAAATACAAAGTTCTGTCATTAGTTTCTTAAGTGCAAGAGAGCTTTTTGTTTTTTGAGAGGAAGATATTTGTCCATGCCAAAATGAAAAACAATCAACTGTCCAATCACAGCTTGGGCACGTGGCCATGGCCATGGTCATTAAATGAATGGACCTGGATAGCATAAAATGGATGGTTGGATTAACAGATGAAAAGACGATGAGCTTATTAGCTTCTTTAGTTCGAATGGTGCGGACTAAAAGATCATAGGTGTAAAATGTCTGACAGCCCGTGATTGGATACAAAAACATTTTAGAACCAACATTACTGCCAACGGCAGGCAACTGAAACTATTTAATTCATTCATTCATTCATTATCCATACCGCTTATCCCGAAGGGTCGCAGGGCGGCTGAAGCCAATCCCAGTTAACATTGGACGGGAGGCAGGGAAACACCCTGGACTGGTCGCCAGTCAATCACAGGGCAGACAAACAGACATTTAGGGATGCACATTCACACCACATTCATACACCAATGGGGACACAGTTACCATGCTGGCCTCCACCGGGGGCAACTTGGGGTTCAGTGTCTTGCCCAGGGACACTTTGACATGTGGACACATGGAAACTATTTCAGACTTTTGAAAATTAAATTTAAGACATGCAAATACCCCCTTCAAAAAGTAAACGCTTCCTTGCACCTCCTCATGAAAATGAATGACTGATTTGTATTTAGAATTGGCAGGTCTATGCTGCTCTCCCCTGGACAACACTGAAATGCAATACACCTCTTGACTTTGAATTATGTGTTGTGATTTGATTTTAATGTGGCATGGAGAAGGCATAGTTCAATGAAACAGTTCATTCAATTATTACAGATTAAAAGCCAAATTATTTTCCTTTTAAAATGTGATTTTCATGTAAATGACCCAGTAAAAATATAGTATTTTTTCACTTTGATTTTGATTTGTTTTTCTTTAGACATTTTAAATCTTCCTCAGGTAGTGTACACACAGTATCTGTGTGAGTTATGTTTTAATGTGCACTGCCGTAAACGTTCCACACTAAGACTGACATTGAAGTTGATCCTCAACGCACTGCAGAAGTAGACAATTAACATATGCAGGTAGAGATATAAGAGGCTCCAGGAATCAGTTTGTTGCTTTCATGTTTGCCTATTTCCCTACTTCTCTCCGTCTCCATTCCTGCAAACAAGTTGGCTCATTAATGCACATGAGACAGCGGCGTAAGGAATGGGACTTCATTACATAACCGATCTCGCTGGTCTGTATGGATGGAGGGATGAGGAGGAACAAAAGAGATACCAAGGGATTTACACCCCCCCATTTGCCTGCTGAAATGCCAAGGAGGTAGAAGTCAGTGTCAAACACATTTTGGTGCACACCCACACACATTCGCTACCCACGCGAATGATCTTGAAACTGACACACAAACCAAACAATGCAAATCTTTGCTCTGTGATTTAATTCCTTTGTTCTCGGATCGACCGCAGACACATTTCTCATTTCTCATCACCATAGGAAGAAGCAGCATGTGAGCGGTCTAGCCTTAATGCTGTATGCTACAGCACAAAGCCTATGGTTCCAATGTTTCCCATGAGGATCTGCGGATGCTGTAAGCCAATTACAAGCTTCGCTGACTCCCAGGCTTCTTCATTTAAAAGTGTGTTCAAAAGTCAGTGTGACAAATATAGATGATTGGTGCAGCTCAGTACCTGAGCCTATGAATATTGTTTTTCATATAAAGCATTATTGTGGTAGATTTTTTTATGTGCTGAATTTTGCTTTTGCAACCATGATATGGTGGACTGTAATAACTATTCTATTAAACATTTCAGGAGAATCTCTGAGTCCATTTCAAGATGTGTTTTTTCTTCCCCAGGGCCAATCGAATCATTGCAGACCCAACTAAACCAAACTCAACTCTGCTCCGCTGTTTTTACCTACCTTCGATAAAATGCACAAGGCCTAAATCTAAATACCACTGTCAAAATTACATTGCATTTGCCATAAATGCACAGCACTGTGCAATTAGAAATACTGTTAGTCTTATCAAGTTGCCCTTTAAATTTAACTGCTGCACAATGACAATGTCATGATCGCCTCTAGGTTTGTGTATTAACCAACAGAGCAAGCAGACATCTCTATGAAAAGCTATTGTAGGGGTTGTATGGCTTTAAAAATACCAAAATATGTACCAATTACCTCAAGGAGGCACCAACATTATATAGTGTAACACATTCATTGGTGATAAAAAGTGGAGCGATTACGCTTCACTTCAGGCTATCAGGAGTATGCAGTGTTTATGTTACGGGTCCCAAGAATGGTACCACAGCAACAAATAGAATGTCTGTGATCTGAACAGTGCAAAATGAAAGTTGCGGCAATAATGACAGGAGATCGCAGTTCTTCATCCAGATCACATCTCTATTCAACAATTTCAACAACACATATCTGTCAACATCTCCTTGAGAGTCAGTTTGTGGTTCATTAACTATCCCTATTTTTAGTGTATTTCTTGTAGCTTCCTCATTCAAGTAACATTCTAGTACCTTTTCTTTACTTCATTCATTCATTCACCAGACTGCTTATCCCGAAGGGTCACGGGGGGGCTGGAGCCAATCCCAGCTAACATTTGGGCGAGAGGCAGGGAAACACCCTGGACTGGACTGGTCGCCAGTCAATCGCAGGGCAGACAAACAGACATTTAGGGGGCACACATTCACACCACAGTTGGGGTGGGGATGGGGACACAGTTGCCATGCTGGTTTCCACCAGGGGCAACTCAGGTGTGTCAGTGTCTCGCACACTTCGACATGCGGACAGCGGGAGCTGGGATCGAACCACCAACCCTGGGGTTAATGGACGACCGCACTATCCTCTCAGCCACAGTCGCCCTTTTCTTTACTTATAATAAATAAATCAAAATTACTACAATAATGTAGTGCAGTCTTCTGGTAACACATCATGGTACTCAACACAAACCGCTAATCTGTAATCACTCTGGATTAATATACTTGTTGTTACCCAACTGTGACACTCATTGACTTTCAAGAAAACCTACATCTAACAACATTTATCCATAAATGTAATATTACAATATGAACATTTATACAAATACAGTCTGGTGATTCACTTTACTTAAGCAGCATTTTAACAAAATAACACTTCTGTAAACAGCTATAACTTCATTCATGTGTCAGAGCCCAAAATCAATTCTGTGCAAAATAGATAGACTTCAAGCCTGACAACCTGCCTGCAAGTTTGTGCTTCTGCAGCGAACAAACACACGTGATGCGCCTCAGCGCTCTCCTCATAGCGTTTGAACTCGCCGCTTGAGGCAGTAGCGGACTTCTACCACTTTTAAAGTTAAGTTACAATGTTCAAACCAATATGACAATGCATTTCTAGTGCTCGCCGTTATAAAGACAAGTGTTAAGATGAACGTGGCGATTTTCAGCCACTACTGACCTGAAAAGTGCAAAATGAAAGTTGCGGCAATAATGACAGGAGATCTCAGTTCTTCATCCAGATCACATCTGGGTTCCGGGCGGAAGTTCCCCCACCAAGACACCCCGGAACGCAACTGTCCCGATGTCAATGGTTCCCCCCGGGCGCTCCTTACATTACTGCCATTTACTCACTAGACATCCGAATAACAAAATAAAGTGTTTGTCCCCGACATCATTTAAGAGTAATATTTAAACCACAAAAAAAACAAGGTTACTGCTTGTGAAAATAAATAAACAAAAGTTGTTACAGGCTTTTGGGGTGTCACATTTACATTAACAAATATAATTTAAATTATACTAAATTCACCTCAGGGCACCACCCAGAAGGGAAAGTTATAGCCAATTAATTAATAGATCAATTTCATAAATCAAGCATACTAAACTATTAATTTGTAAGTCTGATTAATAATTATATTAACTACAACCAAAATAACCATATAAATACTCTAGTATTAGGGTGGGGTGTGGCGCAGGAGTCTGGACTTTCAACCCTGGGGTTGGCTGTTTGAATCCAGCTCCCGGCCATAGTCAGTCAGCTGTGGTTCTGGAATTAGAGCTGTTGACTTTCATCTCTCTGAAGTTGTTGGCACCTCGGGTATGTGTAGCTCCTCCTATGTTTACTTTAGTTTTAGTTAATGTAAGTGGTCGGGGGGCAGACGCCCTCTCTTTGGAGTTTAGGGTGGGTAACTGTGGAAGTGCAGAGAAGCGTGTAGGACTGCAGGTCTGCCTCCTGGTCTCAACTCTGAGTTGTCATGGCTTAGGGCCGCTAACAAACTCGGCCATGTGGTGCAGCTCATCCTGTCTCATACTGTACTAAATCACTGTTGACCGTGATCCTTTTCTTATATTGACCACACGTTACCTTACCCGAGATGCAACACAGATATAGCAGAAATGACTAATTCAAAATATTGTCGAGTATTTGTCCTAGCAATGCACTGAACATTAAGTCAGTTATGTTTAGTGTTTTATTGGTGAGCAGTAGCATGTATTTCTTTGAGTAACTATAATAACGGGAAAAGGTGGTGTGTCTAGCGTAGTTGCATGGCATGTCTGCTTGCAAGAGGGTATTATCCACCATCTTTAAAATGTTGGCCAGGGTAAGTATTTTGTAGAGCACACAAATGAGGGGACAATCAAAGTAAAGATTGGAGGGATTCAGCTTCTAGTAAACAACAATCCTCACAAATTCTATCTGTAGCTGAATAAGGCGTGCCTCTCATTTGACCCACGTATACCATGTCACTGGAATTGTTGCAGAATATATAGATTCATAAATCTGTATTTAAAAAAAAATTATTAACGTGTTCGTACTGTAGATGCAGCAATAGAAGAGTTTGATCTCAGATTACTGATTTATTTAATTCTGCATCTTCATTTAAATGAAGCAATGTGTTTTTAGCAATGAACACAAGAAGATACAAAGCTTTGTGACATCTGACATATTTAATTTGGAACAGAAATTAGGCCGTAGTTGATTCACATATATACAATGAAAACACAACTCAAAATGCTTTAAATACAGTCTTGCCTCCATTTTGAAAGTCTTGTGAATGATTATTGTACCGTGAAATGCAATGACTTCTTTGATTTTAAATGAAGTGAGCCAGGTACAAGGCAAGTGGCAAAATTCTGATTAAGAAATTTTACTTTACTCTTTATTACAAGTAGAAGCTCAGATTACTCTTTTCCACCAACCTGTTTACATGGATTTCCTGGAAAGTAAGTTCCTAGGAAATCCATGTAACAACATTATTACTGTTTTTTCATTTATCTCATTCTTAGAAAAGCAGGATGCACATCTATGCATCCTGCATTGTTATGACACTGCTAGCATTCCAGTGGTTCCTCAGTTTCTTAAAAATATTGAATGGCAAGTAATTTTGTGTAGTGCAAATGATATATACATTAAAAGCATGCATGTTATATTTACCCTTGTGTTTGTTATCTCAAAGCTCTCAACCCTGCTGCTTCTGTCTCACTTTCTCTATACATTCTTAAAAAGGTTTTTCAATTTCATTTATATGAAACATCTGCATTCAAACCAATCTGCAGAAGCAAATCACGCTGTGTTCTCACATCCTCTGTCCACAAAGTATAGGCTAGGTGGCTTGTCTGGTATCAGAACAGTGCGGCTGATGCATTTCAGCTCTCCAATCTTGGGGTCAGGTTTGATTTCAAACAGCCTGATTAGCTGGAGATAAAACAGAAATATGTTAGTTACTGAAGTCATTTTATTAGTAGACTTGGTTGAATGATACCATCCCTAGTTTTTGAATTAATTACACAGAAACCTGTTGCTGGATCATTTTTCATTGAGAGTTTTGCCAATGTAATTCACTTGCTTATGGGATGGTGGCAGCGATGGACATCATCTTTTAACTTCAAAAGATAAACTAATCAATATTTTCACATTAACGATGGTTAAAATTAATGAATGTGAATGAATGGGTAATGTGAAAGGGGTCACTCGCAGAGACAAACCAACAGAGAATTATCCTCCAACTCTGTAGTTCCCGTCAGCTGTACAGAGCATTTTAGTCTCTTTCAGCTCACTGTTTGTTTTTGTTTTTTGGCAAAGTACTGCTAATTGTCCGATTATGGACAGCAAACAGTTTGCACTATTAAAATACTGCAAATACTCGAACATCTAGCAGCTAAAGAGCTTCTTTTTTCCAGGGGTTTGTACAGACCAAAACAAAGCTAAATGGAATATTGAATTTAAATGTGTCAGGTTGCCACAAAAACTGCATGTAAGCTAATATAATGCTTTGTGTCTACTGGATGTGTAAAAAACGCAACGTCTTGCAATATGCCATTGTATTGCTGCCCCCATGTGGCCACAAATATAATGAATGCAGCTTTAAATTTACTCTAATAATGACATCGCCTGATATATGACCTGCACATACAGTTGCACAACTGCAACATTTTAAATGATGCCTTCTTCTTAAGGAAGTAAAGACTAAACTATACAAGAGTTAACAATTCAGTGTAAAGCAGTATCTTTTTTTGAAATACTACAAAATGTTGTCTCTCTCTTTGTGGTTCAGCAAACCTTTTTGTGTTCCTTTGTAAGTCTGATTCAAAACATTAAAGGCCCTGGAAACTCACCATCAACATATTACTAAGAGTGATGGGATCCTGCATGAACACACCCTTGCCTTCCCAAATTAAATCTGTTCTGTTTATTTCACATTTTTCTGTGAGGCACTGGGGGCTTCTCGAGGCTCAGTTGGCACACACACACACAATTCTGATGAAGCAGGTCAGCTGAGTTATTCTCTTAATAAATAATACCTAAAGATGTTTTTTCTTACTTTGATGTTGAATATTTAATGTTATGGAGAAATACTTAGACAAAATTTGAAGTAAAATGTTCAGGGGCTTTAACATGAATATTCTTATGCTGTGCAAAAAATAAATGACCAAATAAAACTACTAGTTCTCTTTGATTTGTATGATTACGAACACTTCCTTCCTTTCCCCAAAAGACCTATTTTTTCCCCATCCACTTTCCTCCAACATCCATGCCTGCTTTAAACCAGTGTTTCACTGTTTGATAGCATCAAGCTTTATGTCAGATCATGTGTACTCAGTAGTTGCGAGGTGGTTTTCCCCACTTGTCACTTACCCGAAACAGAACCATATACATCTCAAGCTCAGCAATCCGACGGCCGACACAGCCTCTCACTCCGAAGCCAAACGGGATGGCGCCAAAGGGGTTTGGTCTCTCTTGGCCGTCACGGAGCCACCTCTCCGGCTGAAATGTGAGCGGCTCTGGGAACGTGTCCTCATCATGGCTGATGGCATACTGACAAATCACGAAGGCGGTCTGGAGGAACGACAGTCAAAATACTGAAACTCTGATCTGATATGAAACACTAATCCAATGTTTTTGTTTTGTTGGCTGTGGTTTATACAGGCCATTCATTTTAAGTTTTGGAAGAAGATGTTCTGAATGTTAAAAGCATTATCAATAGCAGCAGTAATACAAGTTATAGTTAGAGAAGTCATTACCAATACTAAACTTTTAAACTTCTACTGCTAAACATTACACGGTTTTCTCTTTGCAGTATAATGAGTTTATAAATACAAGTACACACAAAACAAGTGCAAAAAGTCTCATAATGGTTATTAAAGCAGACCCACTTTCTTTGAAAACTGATATCCACCAATAGAAACATTCTTTTCTGAAATGGCCCTTGCATTAATGGGAACCACAGGGACCCTCCTGCAGAACAAGAATAACTCATGTCATTTCATTTGGTTAAGTGTGAATATGAAAAAACAGACTGTGAAATTTTGTGATACAGAAAAAAACTGGACCCTTAAAATCTAGATCACCTTCCCAGTATGATCTTTTTACATATTTTTAAAATCAATGGTGGCCTCTGTGGAAGCTGAACACCATCCATCATAACCTCTCTAACCAAGCTCACCTCAGAGATTCCTTAATAACAGCCTTCAAATACGGCATCTGAGTGATCTCCGCAGCAGAGGGGATGTGGTCTGCTGGCACCAATGTGGACACCTCTTTATAGAGTCTGTCCTGAATTTGAGGGTGCATGGACAGCAGGTGCAAAGTCCATGTGAGGGAATTGGAGGTCTTGACAACAAAAGAAAAGTCATGAAGTAAATAAGCAGAGAGATAATCACCTGTACAAACATACCTCACATGCATGTGCAGAAGAAAACGGTACAATTTGAGTAGCAGCCCTGCAGCTCATACTTTGACATTTCACGATGATGAATTTTCAGAATGCCACTTTTAATATACCAGGAACAGCATGAGATGTATTCAGGATGAGTCACAGCATGGCTAAGGTGATCAGGTTTTTGGGGGAGATTTCTTGAGGCATTTCCACCTTCTCATTCTACAGCTTACAAAGTGACATGAAAAATATGGAGAGACAGAATAACATGCCAGATTCAAAACCAAGACACTGATTAAATAGTGTGTCATCACCTGAGCTACCACAACAAATCTCTTTCAGTGGACTCAGTGGTATAAAAACCTGGCTTGACTTGGGAGGTGAGCATGAAAAGAAACAAAACGCTGTGTAGGGATTAGTATACTATCACATTTACCGTGTCCACTCCAGCTAATAGAAGCTCAGTGATGCTGCCGTATACATCTTTAAGGTTCATCTGAGTGTTTGAGAGAAGGTATGTTAGGTATTCGCCATCTACATCCTGGCTGTTGTCCACACGTTGCTGAATGACCTCCACCTTCTTGTCAATCATCTCTTTAGCTAAGATAAATGCAGAAGTGTAAGTGTTTCATTTTAGTGTTCGCATAAATTAACTCTTAGTCTTACAACATTTGAAAATAAAACAATTTCTACTTCAAAAAAGGTAAATAGTTTGACATTTTGGGAATTATGCGCATTCAATTTCTTGCCCAAGACTGATGCCACTCATGTCTGTGTGCTAAAAATGAAGCTACACCTAGCAGGGGGTTAGCTTAACATAAAGACTGTTTAAAGCTCTGTCTAAATTTAACATTTGCCTAATACACCTCGAAAGCTCACTAATGACACAAACCAAAGCATAAAGGCAGCATGCATGGTTTTAGCAAGGGCTATGCGCAGGTGAGATAACCATCTGATGGCATTAGCTTCATATTAACGCCAAAGAGAGTGGTATCAATCTTCTCATGTTGGTAAGAAAGCGAATAAGCATTTTCCCCAAAATGTTTAACTATTGCTTTAAAGGAGAAATGATCAATACTGATACCTGTATTGATCCTGATATTAAACAATACACTTTCTTTCAGCAAAAAGAATTAAATGTGCATCATGTCCTCAGTTGTCACACTTTATTTTACAGTACACACTTACCTACACTTACATACTTATGTAAGCACTATACACATATCTGTTGTTTCTGTCAGTCCGTCTTCATTATTCATAAATGTGGAGCAACAGAATAGTGGGAGCCGTACACATTGAAGTAGTTGCACTAATGGTAGCATATCCATAACAAAGAAAATAAAGACTCACAACAATAACACCTCAGCTGTCACTCAGCTGTGTATCTCCCCTTTACGACTCACCAAAGCTGAAGATGCCATCCCAGCCTGCAATGTAGCACCCCCAGTAGGGTAGTATACGTCGGCTCCACTTGGGCATCAGCATCACTGCCGCGCTGTTGGTAAACATCTGGGCTATGGCATTAATGAAGTCTTGCGTACCTGCAGGGATTTTGCTTTCCAGACACCCAAGCCTTGTCTCAAAGAGTATGGAGGCAATACCTGAGTGTACAATATTTAGATTAAGAAAAAGGAATGATCAAGGACCCATCTGCAAATTTGTTTTTCTTTGGTTTTAGTTGAACTCAAAAAGTTACACTTACAAAATTTGAATTTTACCATTCATTTTAATCCGTGCATAGGATTTAAATAAACATAAATACACAATACACTTGATTCAGCACTACCTGAGCAGTTTGAACCATCTTTCCAGTTTTCTACATACCCTCTAATGAGAAACGATAGAGCTCATTGGTCAAATTGGTCACCAAATCTCCTGTAGGGCTGCACTGACGCAGGTAGTAGATCCTCTTTGTGAAGTCTGTCACCACATCATTGATAATGCCACCATAACGTGCAGAGTCCTTTGGATGCAGCATGCGCTTGTTCAGCACCGTCCTCAGGTTGTACCACCTGTCCCCCTCCCTCGAAACAGACATAGGGTCACAATGAGGAACCAAAGCAAAGCTGATAAGTGCTCTCAGCTTCCAAACATGAGATTTGCATTCACCCATGTGTTTGTGATATTAATGCCAAAATTGACTATTTGTGACAGTCAAGAATGTAGTCAGCAGAGAGAAGTTGTATCCAATGTTGTTCAGTTCAATTCAATCTGGATCTGGTTCTGCGCAGTGTGGGTGCACGCGGGTCTGGTCGAGTGGATGCAGACCGCCTGCTGCTGCTACTGTTACTAGTGTAGCTGTTGTTGTACTGCTAATACTATTGGTTGTTTATTTTAACATCAGTAACATTGTAGCTGCCATTGCTTTGCATCTTCTGTATGCGGAATTGTACTGTGTTACTGTGTGTTCTCTTTCATCCTGCTCTCACTCTACCCCACCCCCCTCTGTTTTTCTCTCTCTACCCAACCGGTCAAGGCAGATGACCGCCCACCCTGAGCCTGGTTCTGCCTGAGGTTTCTGCCTGTTAAAAGGCAGTTTTTCCTTGCCACTGTCACCTAGTTCTTGCTCATGGTGGAAATGTTGGGTCTATACAGATAGAGTTGATTTAGACTTGCTCTATATTAACAAGTGCTATGAGATAACTCTGTTATGATATAGCACTATATAAATATAATTGAATTGAATACTACCAAGACACGGACTTAAACTGGATAACCTCAGCGTCGTTTTCAATTGCAGCATTAAGATAATAAATACATCCAATCAATAAATAAAATAAAAAAAATAAAAATAAAATTGAATTGAAATTGAATACAGTTTGGACATGGACCAATCACATACATAGCAAGGCAGCTTACGCTTAATGTATACAGCACCATGAAGAAGTGGCAGCAGTGCTTCTCAGGACAATGTAAAAATAACAGTTTGCATGCAGTTTAATAGGAAGATTACTGTGAATTGACGAGTGTAAACATTACAGTTTTATGACTATATTTTATATATATATTGTCACAAGCAGCTGAAGCCACACACAGGCTTAAATTGGATTTTACCTACTCCATCAATTCCCACCTCGCGTTTACCAAATGTATAACACTATTATATATATATAATTGCCAATGTTTAGGTTGATTTGGTCAGCAATCGTACTACAACCACTTAGTTAAACTGAATGCAACAACCATTTATGTAATACTTTTACCTACTTGTTTAGAATTCTGTCCTTGCTTGAATTAGTTTTCACTCACTCTTACATACTTGCAACAGGTAGTGGTCAGGTATGTGGATATATGTATGTATTCTTTTAATCAAGTCATAATTTCTATTTCAAATTGAGCTGCTTCGCAATCCTCCCATGTGCCCCCTGGAAACTGAAGAAGCATCCCCTGGTTGAGAATCACTGGCCTACAGGTCTGAAAGTAGTCACCATCAGTAGTCTGGAGCAGCCCTCAAGCTGGGACTTCACGGAGAGTCCCAGCTGGAGGGAGAGGTCAAAGTAGAACCCACTGCAAGCCATACAATCCAGTTCATGAGTGATCTCTAGCCAGGCAGTAGGGCTGGGCGATTAACCGAAATTTCGATTACGATTATGGCTTTGAACAATTATGAAAACAAGATAATCGAGAAAATACGATAATAGTGCCGTATTCCTTTTCGCGACAATGCTTTCGTTTCGTCTTGCGCTAAAAATCCAGTAAACCATTTCTGTGGGCCCTCCCCCCGTCCCAGAGCCCAGTCCTCGCACAGCAGCCCCTCCCTCCCATTTGAAAACCAAGTGTCTCCAAACTGCGTTTTTGCCCGAAGATCACACTGGGCAAAAGATTGCCGTTGGACCGAGGGAAGCGCTAGCTGATTGGGACTTTTTTTTTTAATCTAATTTATTTGTATTTGATTTGTCTTTTATATTTATATATATTTATTTACATTTTTCATTTGTGAAATGCACTGATAAGAAAGTTTTGGTTTAAAGTTTAATAAATGCTCTTTTTCAGTCAATGAGTAATTGTTTAAAATAATCGTGATTTCAATTTTGACCCAAATAATTGTGATTATTATTTTTGCCATAAACGTGCAGCCCTAGCACATACACATATACTGCACTATGCTGCACCCGCATGGTGTAACCCTAACCCTAACCCTGACCCCAGGTCAGGGGGCACTAATGTACCCTAAATGCTAGTTGCCAAATGAGAAGAAAGGAATGAAAGAGCCAATTGTAAGCCAGGAGATACGCTTATAGACATGGCGGCTTGTAATCATTCATAGCTAGATAAGCCGTCTCTGGAAATTAGGAAGCATTAAATAATCATGACCAAAACCTACAATCAAAGTTAATATGAATAGCTGGTAAAGTGACCATATACATTATACTGTATATATACTGTGGGTGTAAAATAATTTTATAATCTTTATTTTTCGCAAGCGCATTTATAGTAACAATTTGGATGTGACGACAAAGGCTTCTGGACAAGAGTCTGGACATTTTTGATTTAGGCATATTGGAAGTGGAATTTGACCCAGCAGGGAATTGCGTTGTCTGAAAGGGCCATAGGAATCGCATTTTAATGTATATCAATCATCATGCGAAAACGGGCTGCACAAACCTTTTGGCGGTCAAAGAGTCAATCACACTAAAGAGTAGAGGCGTTTGTTCCGGAATCTTGCTCAAAAGTAACATTCAGCACTGAGAGCGTTGGAGTGGCGATCAGAAAGAAGTTGCAATGCGCATCGTGCGGTCCCAGCTTTTGTGTCTGATTGACTGTAATCTATATTCAGGCTAGACTCAAAGATGTGTCTTTGTATGTTTATATAATGTCTTAAATTATATTGTACTGTCACATTTCAAATGCTCATGGTTGTGGAAAAATTGTTAAGTAAGTCAGGAGGTTCATATCATGTCCTAAATCAATGTGACGCTAGTGACATTCTGTTCAGTTGCATTTCTTCTATTGGAATGTCACTGGAATGTTCCAACAGTCCACTTGCTGTGGCGCAGCACGATGCGGCACAAGGTTTTGAGCTGAACCTTTTCAATTTCAGTCAACAACCCTGTTTCAATTTATTCTTGTCACTCGCACTGTAAGCGCTGCATCATGGACGAGGAACAGTCGATTCATAAAATTGAAATGAGGAGTTATCCCTCGCTTGAGGGAGATCAGCAAGGAGCTTGAAGTTTCAGGTAAGGATCTTTGTTTTCTCTCTAGCTTGTTTTGTGGAGATGGTGGTATGATACAGTATGGTAGCTGTAACAATATCTATACCTGCAATTTGTATTGTTGTGAATTTGAATAGTAGAGAGAAGGCAGTTATGTTCTCCAGTGTGCTACAATTGAAAATTGATATTTAAGTACCATGGCTACATGATTTTTGCTTTCATGGGTTGCTATTATAGCTACATCCATCTAGCTAGCTACTGTTGGAACAGTTGATGGAGGGTAGCTAGCAAGTTCAGCACAACAATAGCCCATGTTGTTAACAAGGTTATTCATGTGGCCTACTGTAATGTTGCGCCCTGATATAATCCTCTGTCTGTTTTTGTTGTTGTGCAACATTTATTTTTCCACTAAACATCAACATCTGTGTGTACTGTAGCTAGTAATGTAGTCTAATTTCCACAAACTCCTCACTTACTGTCACGTTTCTTTATGCACCAGTAATATTTCTCTAATTTGTTTATTACTCTTTCTTTTCAAACTCATCACGCACAGCAAATTCCTGCTGACCACTGTGGGTTTGGATGGTCATTCACTGACTGCAGGATTTCCCCGTCCCATGACAGCCTGCATTCTGCATTACCAGGCCTCGTGAGAAAGTTACAATGATGGGATGGGGTGGGATGGGGTGGGGTGGGGTGGGGTGGGGCGGCTGTTTGCTCAGACGGTAGTGCAGGCGTCCTTTAATCCCAGGGTTGGTGGTTCGAACCCAGCTCCTCCTGTCCACATATTGGTGTCCCTGGGCAAGACCCTGAACCCCACATTGCCCTTGGTGGAGGCCAGCATGGCAACTGTGTCCCCATCAGTGTATGAATATATGTGTGTGAATTAGACTACTGTTCAAGCTTAGATTACTGTTACAGCGCTTTGGGAACCGTTTCAACGGTTGAAAGCGCTACATAAGAAAGAGTCCATTTAAAATCACATTTACCCAAACAAGTGTATTCTGTATTTTTCTTATTACTTTCTTTTAATATATCTATCCATATCTACTGGAAACACTTTGTATGGAATAAATAAAATAATACTAATAATTATGTAAGCTTGTGTCTTTTTCTCTGCGTTTCAGTGGTATCACATTTCTGTCCTTTTGGACATTCAGAGGCTCTAGTGTACGTGGTTACCAATCATGTTCTGCAGCATTGATTCGTCAGGAAATCTACGTTGTTTCCTCCTGCCAAACGGCAATGGTTGTAGATGCTTAGTCCCACCTCCTGTGTCCCAAATGGTTCAAAATTTAAATGGCCAGGCTTACATTTATCGATGACACTGTCTACTCCACCAAAAACATTTTTTGGGAAAATTGAATAAACACAGCGGAAAAACAGGATGTTGTGTGTATTTGCTTGTGTGAATACATACATACATTTGTGCCTAGTTTATGAAGATAATTTGCACTTTGCACTTGATAATATAGTTCCGTTTGTTGTACTGTTTACATTTGTTGTTCATGTTGATTTGATCATATATTTTTCTGAAACAGGCACTTTTGCATCAGTGTCCTCTGTTATGATACAATAACCTTTTTCTCTGTTTTTGGACACGTCTGTTTTTCACTGGATAATATTGTAATAAATGGCTGCAACTTACTTAGGAAAGGTTAGATGTAGACAAATTCATCAGGAAGTCTAAAACGTCTAAGTACAACTTTCCTGTGGTTCTATTTGAGTTCACAGTAAAAAATACAAATATTTCCAGCATTTTTTAAAAAATTCTGGTAATTCATCCATTCTGACAAGCAAATATAAAATTGGGACTTTAAATGAGCCAGACTGAAACTTGAGGTTCTCCTGAATCAAATGATGTATGGCAGTTGATGCTGACTGCTAGAATAGGTTAGAAAAAGCAAAATACAGGAGTCAGGTGCCCCACAAAGTGTTCTAGGTCTCTGAGAGTTAAACAGCTGTCTCTTGCATGATTTAATGGTTACTTGAACATGACATTTGAAACTGCTTTGTTTTTTGTTTGATCATCAGGCGGCAGAAGAGGAAAGGTAAAAGGCCCTACATTCAGGATCTCCGGAGTCCAGGTGAATGCCAAGCTTGTTATCTCTCACGAGGAAGAGCTGGCTCCACTCCACAAGGCCATTCCTGCTGACCCTGATGAGAGAAAGAAGTAAGTCTCCTTATACGCCGTATGATTTCTGTGAGACAGGATTGGGAATCGCACCTTATTTTTATAGGTCTGTGTGATATCCAATAACATACTCTCAAACCTGTTGCTAAATACAAATTGATATTCTATATTTGTATGTCTAGATTTTACTTGTGTGTGTTTTAATAGGTATGTGATTCCATGCCACTCGAAGGCAGCACATTTTGACATTGAGTGGGGGAAGGAGGATGACTCCAGCCTCCTCATAGGAATCTATGAGTACGGTTATGGCAGCTGGGAGATGATCAAGATGGACCCGGACCTCAATCTCACACACAAGGTCAGTTCAGGCACAATGCATTTCTAATCTCTCATGATCTTCAGATGATCATTTATATTGTACTATTGTCATGTTTTTAACATTATAAGCACACTATACAGTATAGTGTGAATGATCATATATAAAATGACAGTAAACACAGAATATTCTTTCAGAATTCTTTCTCTGTGATGCTTGAGGTCCTGCTGTTTTATTTTACAATATATAATATATTTTATGTCAGATGCTTACAGAGTTGTACTATACATAAAGTATAAGTAAGTGTTTCCCATATTCATCATTTTTGTTTGGGCCAACCATATAGATTTACCCCAACTAAAAATATTTGATTTCAATATTTTTCATTTTTCTATTTTCCTTTTTAAAATGTCAATACAGAACCAAGTGCAAACAAATGTAATCCTGTGATGCATTTGTGTGCAGCCATTTAGGAAAAGTGACTGTGATTGCAACTTCAGTGCTATTCTCCAGCCAACTCAAAAATTGGATTTCGGAGTTATGACCTCAAATAAATTCTCAACCTGATTGTTTACCATATCTCGTTTTATTATACCCTTCATAAACATGGATACATTTATCAGTCATATAATAGGCGAGCAACAGCCTTTATTATGTTACGTTTACTGTGAATTGTTTCTCTCTAATTAAAGTCACAGTACTGTTATCTTTTGTGAATATTACACAGTAATGTCTACTGTATCCATCAGCTCCTGCCAGACGACCCTGACAAGAAGCCACAGGCCAAGCAGCTACAGACCAGAGCAGACTACCTCATTAAGTTGCTGAGCAAGGACCTGGCCAAAAAAGAAGCACAGAAACAAGCAGGGACAGTAAGTCTTAGAGTAACTATATATGTGAAGCTTCCTCTGTAGCATTAATTAGAATGCTTATATACGAGTCATTTTCAAATGTAATATTGATATATTAAATAAATGTGTGTTTACCAGAATCCACCATGCCTCTTTGTATGTATCTAGGCAAATTCACGGAAGAGGAAACCAAGAAGTAAAAAGAGCAAAATGCTGAAGCCAACTAAAACAGATGAGGTGACGAAGAGCACGTCCTCTGATCCCCCATCGGACAAGAGGTCAGATGATGAGGATGAAATTGAGGAGGAAAAGGTAAATTTAGTTACTGCTTGTACCGTTTTGCTTGCTGTAGCATGAAAGGGAACGTTTCCTGCCTTCAGTATGTAGTTGATGTTTAATGTGCTTTGACCATGTCAGGAGGTGGTACCAATGAAGGTACCGAGCAGACGGGGCCGAGCAGACAGGGTGGTGGTGAAAGAGGAGGAGGAGGAGGAGGAGGAGGAGGAGGAAGATGACGACGAGGAGCCTGAGCAGGAGGAGGTTTCTTCATCAGGGGAGAGGGAGGTCAAAGGAAAAGAGATCAAGAAAGAAGGCAAAAAAGAGAAGGATGAAAGTTGGGACATTAGAGAGACAAAGGAGTCAAAAGAGAAAAAAGAAACAAAGCCCCTGGAGGCAGTACATAAACAAGAGGAGAGCATGGAAAAGGTGAAATAATTCTATATATTCCTTTTAATACTGTGGATAGCCTTAGCCTTGACTGATTAGATTAAATGATTGTTATACTGAAGACAGTCGGTGTAATAAAGATAAAAAAAGATTATGATTTGGTTAGGAATTTATTCTCAAATCCTTTCCATCAGAATGAAGTAAAGACAGATGTACGAGAACGAACAAAGAAAGCCTCTGACACGCCGGTCCACATAACGGCAAGTGGAGAGAATGTAGTATCTGAGGAGTCTGATGAACTCGACCAGAAGACCTTCAGTGTGGTACGTTCCACTGATAATTTAATCTTCACATAGAATATATACAGTGCATTCAGAAAGTATTGTGACCCCTTCACTTTTTTTTAATACATGTTGCAGCTGTATGCTAAAATTATTTCAATTCATTTTTTCCCTCGTCAATCTACATTCAATACTCAGAAATGACAAAGCAAAAGCAGGAATTGAGAAATTTTGAAAGAAAGCGGACTCTTTGCTATGACGCAGCTCAGGTGCATCCCATTTCTAATGATCATCTTTGAGATGATTCTACACCTCGATTGGACATAATTTGGAAAGGCACACGCCTGTCAATGTGAGGTCTCACAGCCGAGAATGCGTATCGCAACAAAAACCAAGCCATGAGGTCGGATGCATTGAAGGTTCCCAAGAGCACAGTGGCCTCCATATTTGTTAAAGGGAAGACGTTCGGAACAACCCGGACTCTTCCTAGGGATGGCCATCTGGCCAAACCTGGCAATCGGGGGAGAAGGGCCTTGGTAAGAGGTGACCCACAACCTGATGGCCCTCAGCACTCTCAACCGATCTGGGCTGTATGGCAGAGTGGTCAGCCACAAGCCTCTCCTCAGTGAACGGCACATGCAAGCCTGCTCAGAGTTTTACAAAAATGCATCTAAAGAACTCTCCTTAAAGAAAACCTGGTCCAGAGTGCTCAGGACCTCAGACTGGGTCATGGCTCACCTGCCAATAGAAAAATGACCTAACCACAAAGCCAAGACAACGCAGGAGTGGCTTAGGGGCAAATCTCTGAGCCCGGACAAAATGTGAAAAAGTGAAAGGGTCTGAATGCACTGTATGTGGTTAAATGTTCAGTTAATGGCAAAACATGGCCTCTTATATACGTGTACTGTATTTTGTACAGTATACTTAGACTATCATTTATTTTGGTAGGTTGGTGTTGCTGGAGTTCACTTTTGTTTGAATGTTGCAGTGTAAAGAGAGGATGCGGCCAGTGAAAGCAGCACTGAAGCAGCTGGACAGACCAGAGAAAGGACTGTCGGAGCGCGAGCAGCTTGAACATACAAGACAGTGCCTCATAAAGATCGGAGACCACATCACGGAGTGTCTGAAGGACTATTCAAATCCAGACCAGATCAAACAATGGAGAAAGTTAGTATACACTAATGATACGCACATTTATCTGTGAATCTGTGAACGGGCTGCAATGGCGGCAGGGTAATCCTTGCAGGCAATTGCGCCTGTGGAAAGTATATCCTTTTGTCTTCCTCCAACAACTCAACCTCTCATGAGATTTCAGAGCAAGACTTTTCCTTGTGCGAGACTTTCTGTTTTTGGTTAAACAAAAAGGATCTTACTCTTTAACAAACGGTCTGTGTCTGTAGGGATCCTTTCCATAATGTTATTAGACTCTTAGAATAACAGTCTGAGCCTGTCACTGGCAAAAACAAGCACTTTTAGCAATTTTCACCTGCGCAATCGCCCCCAAGGATTACATGCAGCCCGTTTGCGGATGCCGGTGAAGGGGATCTACTGGACCAATTCCAAAACTAATGGTGAATATTAGTAATTGTGACCCCAAAATTTGTAAAATAAAAAAAATACAGCCCAGGTTTTTAAAATACCGGACTTTCTTTTTAATATATTATGTTTAATCCAGATATACTCTGAATAATTACTATTATATTTTATTTAGTTGTTACCTGTAGTGCTAAATAAATACACTCATGTCCCTGAATGTTGACACTGAAGGTCTCTTCAGGGCAGTGAGTAGCTGCAGGTGCAAAGTGGAGCTGCACAGCTTTCCAACCGTGTTATGGACAGTGGATTCATAAACCTTTTGCTTTAATCTCCAAGAGGAGTTGCTTCCATCCACCTTTTTCTAATTAGATTATATGCTTCAAAAATGCTTGAGTGGAAACATTGCATTGCATTTTAACTTCTGAAAATGAAATCAAGCTTCCTTCTATATTAACTGTTTTTTTTAACCACTTTTTTATATTAGGTAGGCCTACACAACAATTTTAGAACAAGCTATTTTAAGATCAGTAGGACAACGACACATTGTCAGAACATTCACGTGTGTAAAATATTTGAAGATGAATTTACTCTTCAACTACTTGAAGATTGATTGACACTCCTTCAACACAACCACATCATTTTGATAAGTAGCCATTTAAATGTATAACTTGGATTTAGGCCTAGTTGCAAGACAAACAACAGCACTGCTGTGTGTGACATAAAATGGACATTAAAAAGACAAATCATTAATCTAAATGATTTGTATGACAATTACTTATAGTCAACAAAAATTTTGTGATTCAGTGCACGTCTTGCATCTTTCTTCATATGTTACTTAGGTTAAGCTGACGGTGTTTGTCTTTTACAGAAACCTGTGGATATTTGTTTCCAAATTCACTGAGTTTGATGCCAGGAAACTACATAAACTGTATAAGCATGCAATCAAGAAAAGGCAAGAGAATGCCCAGGTATGTGAAGGCCCTACAGTAATTTTGGATTACAATATGACTTCCTGTACTGACATTAGAAATCCATGATGACAATGATTCTGTTTCTTTAGGCAATGGAGCAGAACGTTAGAAGTATAAACACCCACGGCTATAAACATGCAGGTACAGGCAATTTCCCCCTAATGTACATATGAGAAGATGGAGAATAAGAAGAGCAAGTTGCCACTGTGTACTAATTGATTTGTTGTCCACGTTTTCAGATATTGAAAGGCTGAAGGACAACTCGCACCAGGACGAGAGCAGTAGGGACAGCTGCAGCTCAGACAGGCATCAACCTTCAGGTCGATACCATGAGAGCAGCAGTAATATGGAGAGACACAGCTCAGAGTCCCACAGGAAGACCACAGGAGGAGAGTCCAGGAAAAGGCCATTCTCCTCTTTTAGCAACGGCAAAGACCACCGGGACAGAGACCACTACAGATCAGACAGCAGGGACAGAGACAGACAGGACAGGTGAGGGATAAGGACTGTCGGGATAAAGGGTGCCTCTTGCAGGAACAAAATAAACATTGTTATTGTCACTTTACCTATCCTTGGGTGTCAGCCTAATAAATTCAAGGCTGTTAAGTCAATTTGAAATTAAACCTGTAGTTTTTCTATTTTGTTCTTGTGAAAAAAAATCCCATGAACAGACCCAATTTCCTGAAGCAGATGGGCACTGCATTTAGCAAATGTTTCTCGAACAGGAGGAAATAGTGCATTTATTGGGGTCTATTTTCACTGGCGGATTAATCCACATTTAGTGCTCTAGTTAGTATTTGGGGCAGCGAGACAGTGTATGTGGGATTATCAAAATAAACTACTGTTCATGCTAATGAAGGAACATGTTTCCCAGCACCCGGTGTACCTCATTTAGGGTATTTCCACCACAGAAATGTTTCCATGGGAACCAGGTAAAAATCAGGATTTTCTTGGTATTGGTGCATATCAATAAACACTAAGTAGAAAATCTAAAGCAAGTACTGTAAGTCAAGAAGCATAAATATGAAATCTAAAATTGACAATGTGAAAAAATATTATAAAAAATATGTACAATGTTATTTAAATGAAAAGAGCTGTACAGTTTAGAGTCAATGGGGGTCCTTGTTGATGAGGCCAGCTGCAGATGTGAAGAAACTCTTGTGGTGTGAGGCTTTGGTTTGGATCGCAGCCTCCTGCCGGAGGGGAGTGTCTGACAAAGTTTGTGTCTGTGGGGGGGGGTCAGCTACAATCTTTCCAGTAGTCTTTCCATAGTTCCAGGTGCTAAAAAATGTTCTGGAACTTTAGGGGCAGCGTTTGCTGCCTTGACCGCCTCAAATTGGTCAAACAAGGATGATGTCTAGCCAAGACAGTCAATGAATGCACTATCCTCATATACATTTTAGGCCATATTGTCCAGCCCTATTACAATTATTTAAAAGTAGTAGTATAAATTATTTAGGTTGGACTGGGGCAAAGTTTATGGTCATGGTTTCTTTTACTTAAATGCAAAAGATCACCCTGTTCACATCTTTTGTACCATGTCACCTCCCCACTTTCTGTCTGCGGTTATCATCCAAAATACAACAACGGTTGAAATCTTTGGTCACATGGAGTAAAACATCAAAGTACTTGTAGTTGGTGCAGAATGTCTGTACACTAGCGCTGAACGTGTTTTAAGTGTCATCTTTGCTTTGTTGTTCAGTTATGCTGATGCTATGTGTATATGCAGATACTACAATGACGGTAAGCACAGGAAGCTGGAGGAGTTCCGCTCCAGCAGAGACCATCGTCTGGACATGAAGGATCATTCCCATTCAGACCACCGCTCTTCCTACCGCTACCATTCAGACTGGCAGACAGAGCAGCGAGCCTCAGCCAGTGGACCTCGTTCTCCCCGAGACCAGCGCTCGCCCTATGAGTCCCGCTCGCCCATGGGACACCGCTCACCTTTTGACTACTCGTCGGACCACAAGAGCACACCGGAGCAGATCTGGAGCAGCCGCAAGACATAACAGGAGCTGCATGGGTCTGCTAGTAGCAGCCATAGACTCAGTAACACAGCAAATGCCTTACAGGGACCGTGGACTCCAACCTGAAGCACTGTGTATCAGTCAATTCAGCATGGCTGTCATCTCCTTGCTTCAGTTGCAGCTGATCTCGGGTACCTGGGAGATGAACGCCAGGGAGCAGCTCAAACCAGGCAGCAGATTAAAAAAGGAAAAAAAAAAATCAAAGCATATTTTTGTATTTAAGAGTTTAAAGCTGCATTGTTGTGTAGGCTCAACAACATGCAGCACAATGTTTTGTTATTTTTATAAACTTTTTTCAATTAAAAATGGACACAATTGACCCTGAGTGCTGCCTCATATTCCCACCAACCCATGACACTGGATCCTGTATTTGACTGTTCTCTATGTTTGTCTGTCTGTCTCTATCATGCTTAATGTGATTATCTACCTTATTTAAGTGTTAACTCGAAAAGTCAGTTGTCACATGAATTGCATTACAAGTTGATGTAAAGGTGTCTGGTTGAATCCAGTCTGGGCTCGTGCTCACCACCTTAAGTACCTCATTTACAGCATTTCTCATTTTCTCAGCAGGTTCATTTTTCCACCAGGAGTGAATTATTTAACATATCTTAGCTATATAAAAAAAAAATAAACCTGTTTTTTTTTTTTGTTGTTTTGTGACTTGCATCATGTTTCTTTTCAGTAATACTGTTGTAAATTTTTGTAAAATAGTAAATCAGTGGTCTCTTTTCCTCAGGCTTTTGGGATTTATTATAACTGTACTTTTCCCCATCAACTCAGGCTTTTTTGTTGTTCTATGAGTGAGTTTCTGTATATTGGTTCTTGCAAGATAATGCTTTCAGAATGTAACTTTTGGTTAAGGGAAAGTTCTTTAACAATACAATTTTATTCACTAGTGCTAAGTTCTTTTGTTTCTGTGTCGAAATCAGTGAGTTGAAAGGAATTCACTTATACAGTCTGGAAACACAACTGTTCTTTCAATAGAAGGACCTATTAGATCTTAGATAAACTAAACCTTTACCATATGTTGATTTCTTTAACTTTCATTTTACGTTCATTAACTTTCTACGTAGGCAATAATGTCAATGTTTCTATGCAGCCAAGTATATTTGTGGTGAACCACCCAACTGAATGAAGTCACTGTTACGGTTCACACTGTTGTACATAAATTTCCTCTATATTTCAAAATGAATTTACACTGAATATGCATGGATTTTTATGAACTGTTTTATATAGTTGTTTATGAAGCCATTAAAATCAATCACTGTACTGACTTGTACCAACTCTCTTCAACAAAGTGTTAAAAGTGTTTAATTCTGCCAGAAATCAAACATTTTTGGAGGACAACTAGGTAGGTTGATTTCATTACACTTCAGCTATCACAAGCAAAGTTCCAACCAATATCTGCTAAGGAACAATCACTGCAAATAATGTTCGATAAGATTTTTACTTTCCTCATGTCGTGACATAATTACATCGCTTTTTTTGGCATAAATGATGAACCTTATAGGGTGACTTGTAAAAGGCACTACAGCAATATTCATTGTCATTTGTTGAACAAGAAAATCATAGATTGTAGCCAGAGTATGATCATAGGTTGCTTTGTCTTAAGGCCAGACTCCTGTTGAAGATAGTTTTTGAAAACACTGAATCATCACGTCAGATTGTATTGTGCTGCACAACACTTCCATTTGTTCTGCAGAAGGCTGTCATTCACTTAAAAGAACAATATTTCAAAGCGCTTGTTTAACTCGGATCCCTGCCACCAAAATGACATGTTCATTTATCACTGAGTAAGTCAGGACAATCGAAGGTACAAGGAGCCATACAAGCATGACTGAGGACCCTAAAACTGTGTCTTTGTATTCTTTCTTATTGAGACTAACCAAGAGTAACATAATAGAAAAGTTAATATCTGCCAACTGAATAGAACCTATCAAAAATTGTCACAAACACAAGTTTCAAAAACATTTATGTACAGTATAAGTTTGTTGCTTTCACTGCACCGCTCCAGGTTGTCATCTGTTCACTGTAGGCCTAGGCAAATGTCTCAATACTAAAAATGCATGTCAGTGACGGAATATTGGCCACACCATTGATCTACCTCACATCTGATATTGTCCGTACAACACAGCAAAATCTTATATCGCAGCCTCGGCCGTATCCTTGGCAGATGTAATTACGAGGTTCCTCAGCAGCAAGGCAACAGGTGCTGAAGGCTTAGTACGTTCTTGGGCTGTCTTGACTGACACGCCTCCTTAATGTCACGTGGAGACAGTGCCTGCAATATGGCAGAGTGGGTGGTGGTTCTCTTGTTTAAAAGGGGGACTCGAGGGTGTGCTCTGTGGTGGAAATCTGACAGAACACAGAGCTTGATATTCTCAAGGAGGTTTATTTACATTCTGCAGAATGGACCACCGTCTATAGTATAGACGTCGACGTCTATAACTGCCGCATGCAGACATCCTGTGTCTTTTATATTCTTAAGGCTAAACTTGCAGAAGTTCATTTTACATCACATTTCCCCTGTTTTTGTCATGTTTTGACAACCAAAGTATACACAAACACAATGAATAGTGCATCAAACACATCAAGCCCGAGGATTTGCGACATGTCATCATTAAATCATTGTGCAAAAAATCTTTCCGCATATACAGACATCCTAGTAACAATCTGGATCAGTTTCATCCTCGACATCGTCATGGAAAATGTGACATTGTCTCTGTAACAACTCTCTTTTAAGTCTGATGTAACTGGTCAATTAATAATAATTGGGACCTTAGAATAGCTTGATATGGTTCTGTTGGCTTCATCAGATCATGACCTTCAGCACTCACTAGGGTGGTTTGCAGTGAGAATCAGCACCTCCAAGTCTGAGACCATGGTTCTCTGCCAGGAAAATGGTGGCTTGCTCCCTCCTGGAGTTGCTGCCCCAAGTGATGGAGTTCAAATACCATGGGGTCTTCTTTACTAGGGTAAAATTAAGTGTGAGATCAACAGGTGGGTTGGTGTCAGCAGTGATGCAGGTGTTGTACATGACCGTTGATGGTTGCCTTTCTCTGGAGGTTTTCCAGGCACTTACAATGGGTAGGAGACCCAGGACACGCTGGAGGGATTATATCTCAGTTTGTCTTGGGTAGGCCTCGTATGCCTCAGGAAGATCTGGAAAACTTGCTGGGGACTAAGATAGGCTTGCTTGGCCTTCTGCCACCGGACAAGCACCAGAAGGTGGATGGATGGATATCTATACATACCGGAACATAAAATAAAATACGTCAGTACACTTAACTGTTGTGGAAACTGTTTTTGCTTGTGAAGAAGTGAGCAAATACTTGAACACCTTTGTCTGCTATCCATCACTTTGGTAATATTGCTGTTGATCTGTAGAGAGTTGATTTAAGTTGTGCAGCCACATGTTCACAATAGGGTTGTGTTACTATCGCAAGTCGTAGCATAGCAGGTGCTCTAAACCTCCTCTGAACCCCCACTGAGTGTGTGAAAGACTGTCATCACGGACCCTCTATTACAGCCAACATTAGTGGAGGAAATGCAGCGTCTGCTGCAAATGGGAGCCGTTTCAAGCCATTTAGTATTGGTGCTAAGTCTATTAGTAGATTTTCCCAGAGTTTTCAACCACTTTATGGTCTTCATCAGCAGATTGAGTTTGCTCAGTTGTCACAGAGACACAACATGTGCAATGAACTCCATCTGCTGAGGAAGACAGCGAGATGTGGCTGAAAGGTCCAGAACACGCTAGTAAGTAGACCTTGAGTTAGATTCTGTGTCAAACTGCTGTTGCCAAGATGAACATTCACTATTCAACTATTGGTTTATACACCGCGGTAGCTGTCTGACCCAGTTTAGTGATATGTATATGCAGTATATATGATATGTATATGCAGTATTTGACTTGGCTAGTAAATCCAAACTGAAGGGTCCTGTACATGGTGGGTGCCCTGCTAAGTTCATTCCACTGCCCTACTCGCTACTTCATGAACGTCATAGCAATTGTGTACGTCCCAAATTCACACCTAACAGATTTTGATGAATTATTATGTCTATACAGTAGATTGTTTACGCCATTTAAAAATGTGAAATTGCTAGACGTGGGACAAGGCAACCGATTTTAAGATATGAACTAATAATGACGCGATGAGCTACTGTGTGTACATATATATATATATATATATATATATATGTATATATATATATATATGTATATTCAATGATGAAAGGATCCCTAAAATGTACTCCGTGCTTTTACTTTGAAGCCTGTGGTCGGAGGCTGTGTTGTACATCCCGTTCGACTTTACGCTTCCGCAAATATCGGCGTATTGGGTTGCGAGGGTGTCGCAGTTTGATTCAGAGCAATTTCGTAATTCATCAGCATCGGTGAAGAAGGAAGTGCAGAAATGGCGCAGGGGCTCAGAGACAGATTCGAAAAGTTTCTCCATGAAAAGAATCTCATGACAGATTTCCTGGCGAAGGTCGAGGCGAGAACTGGCGTCAGCAGGACGTACATCGTCCTCGGTGAGTGTTGATGGGATGGAAACAGAGAGACAACGGAAGGAGACCGAGTGCATCAAAGAGGAAACGGTGTAGGACCGATGAGCGTGTCGCAGGGGCGGATACAAAGACATTAAATATTGCACTTGTTTTCAGTGATTTTAGTAGCTATTTGTTGTAACAAGCAGTGCAATATAATATGTTCAGTGCACTATTGTTATTGTGATAAAATCGTGACAAACATCTCGTGTGATTTGTTCCAGCTGTCATCGGCATCCTCGCGGTTTACTTGGTCGTTGGATACGGAGCCTCCCTGCTGTGTAACCTCATCGGCTTCCTGTATCCGGCCTACATATCGTGAGTGTCTCATTCTGAGAGGGGCGCTGTGAAGGAGGGGCCGGGGAGGGAGAGAGGGAGGGAGGGAGGGAGGGAGGG
>JAVQJF010020126.1:0-34158 GCA_036023855.1 Gadopsis marmoratus
TCTTTACTTAAATTCCCCCCCCCCCCCCCCCCCACCCCCCACACACACACACACACTTCTCCTCCCCCTCCTCCTCGAAGTGTTGTTTGTGTTGTCTTATCAGCGCGCTAATTTCTAAATAGGTCATTCCAAAGAGGCGGCTTCGTAGTTGCAGCTCTCTGTGAAGCGCAGGAGCACAAAACAAGAACAGAAGGAGAAAGCATGAGAATTTAAGCAACGGATAGTCAGTGCTACGTTTGTTCAAGAGCACAGGCCAGCCATTTTATATTCCAAAAAACAATCAGGTGAGAAAGGATCCCACTGAACACGGTCTAAATTTTATATTCAGAGGTCACATATTTGACCTGATAGGAACAAATAACATTGAGTATACAGTTTTGACACAAGAACTTGAAATAATCAAATACGAAACACCTGTGTCTATTCACCGGCTTTAATACTCTCTTTTGGATCAATGAGTCCCTCTCCAAACCACAAAGTGCTGATGAACGCAGTGAGCCTGCGGGAAAAAAATAAGAAAGAACAAAACTCTATTTTCGTGTGACATTCACCTGGATTCCTGCTACGTATGATCCAACACTAAGGGAAACTGGAATGCAATAGTTTTATGAAGATAAATACCTGGCTCTTATTCAATTTCTTTTCCAGCCTTTTCATTCCTCTCATTTTAGTCAGCTTTTTTTTTTTTTTTTTTTTTTTACTTTTTGTGTTCCAGCCTTTCTTTTGTAAAAATAAATAAATAAAAGAAATCGTGCCACTGCATCGATTCTGGTCATGGCTGCAGACTCATTGCTTTTGCGTGAAAAGTTGAAAGGAATTCTGGGTGGATAATGGCGCAGATCGGGAGGTCATTGCTGTCTGCGTTTCATCGCATAAAGAGAGCTTGCATAAGAGATTCAGCGTTGTCTGTTGTGCAGCATATAACAGGGGTCAGTCTCAATCAGCCTTACATGTAATGTTTCTCCTCTTTTGTCTCCGTAGAAATCGCCGCATCTGAATTCCAACTCTGATGCTTCACGATGCCCAAACGGGCAACGTGAAACTGAGACAGCTTTGACCGTGGCACCCTACCAGTAATTGATTTCCTTTGCCAGTCATGCGTGGGGTCAGTTTTCCTGCAGTTGGATGCCGGGAGGAAGGGGGGGGGGGCACGGGACTATTGAAATCCATAAAGCTGGCTCTATTGTGGGGGCTCTGTTTGGGGAGAAGCTGGAACAATGGCGTGCAAGGCCTGTGTGGTTGATAATAGACTAGCAGCGCAGTCATTATCTGTCCAAGGACTCCAGAAAGGAGCTTTTAGAGCAGATGCTCCTCCAACTCAAGGTTTGTACACACAGGAAGTCAGAAAGAAAAAGACACAGAGCTGCCTGAAGCATAAAGGACTACCTGGATATATTCTGCTGTGTGGATGTATCACATTCCTCTCCTCAAGGCCATTTCTCCTCCTTCATCCAGCTCTTCACTCTTTTGCATCCGGCCTCCTCTTTTAGGTTACTCATCAAAACTCTTGCCCCATTCCCCTCTCTGTATTCCTCTAATCATGATTTCCTCTCATTGCATCGCTCACTTTGCGCGGCCTGCTCTGCCGACTTGTTCGGTAATGATCCTCGCTCTCTGCGACGACTGGAATCCTTTTGTGCCGTCTGACACGTTTTATGTTTGAAAGGGAACAGAGGGAGTTTTTACAATGGCCTTTTATGCCCTGTGAGAAATATATGAGTCTTTTAGCGTGGCTAATGAAGGCGCTTTCATGTCTCCCACCAGTTGAAGTGTATAGAGATGGATTGTTTGGGGCCCACACAGGGCCCAGTGTAGCCCGCAGCACATTGTGTCTGCCCCAGGTCGCTGAGTATTGATCTAATAGGAGAAAGAAAGAAAGAAAGAAAGAAAGAAAGAGGAAAGGAAAGGAAAGGAAAGCATATTCTCCAGTTTTACTGTTCTCTAATTTCCGCTCCAACTCTGATGTTGGGACAGGAGAGTAAGCGAGGTGAGCCCACGCTGACAGGCTACGCTCCGCCCCTGGCACTCTTGCCGCTTCACCAACACGACCATCATCATTATCAAGGTGACCATTACTTCCCCCTTGTTTCAAAGACAGTCATTATGGCTCCTAAGAACAGAGGCAGGGCCAGGACGGAGGACAGCGGAGGAAGAAAGATAAGAGCGGAGACAGAAATTAGGGAGGGGCGGACAGATGTGAAAAGAGAGGAGAAGAGGAAGAAGAAGAGGAGGTGGAGGAGGAAGGGGTGTGATGAAGAATTATGATGAGGCAAAGTGTGATTGGGGAAGGTAGAGAGATGGGGAGAGAAAGAGAGAATGTGAGAATAAGTGCAATAATAATATGGAAGCCACTTCACCAAGGGCATATTGTACTGTGCAGAAAGTAGCTTCAAGTACACTCACACACACACACACACACACACACACACACACACGCATTGAACGGATACACTCGTGTCAGCCAATTCCAGCTCATGTCAGCTCTTGGCTGAGGGCAGCGTTAGCTTGTGAGGGTCTTGTAGCGCTGCTGGGGGTCATGGGATATGAAGTCTCATTGTGGATTTAATTGTCTCTTTAATATGATATATAAATCAGCAGATGTATGTTAGGAGCAGCTTCCTACCCAGGCAAGCACACGGCATCACACACACAACCCAACACTTACCCTCCAACCTTCACTGTATCCCCATCGCTTTGTCTCAGTGCCTTCACTTGCCCTTCGTGTTCGTGTTCGCCCTGAACTCCACTGATGCTAAAGTGTGTAAAGTCGTGTTGGAATGAGTGTGCATGTACATTGAAGTATCCTTGTCTTCACAAAGTACATGCACGTATCTCTTCAAGTATGCATCCTTTCCCCTTCTGTGTGTGTGTGTGTGTGTGTGTGCGCGCATGGGTCGGGGACAGATATCTACACCGACAGCGAGGAACAGAATTATTCCGAGCATTTAACATCTAAGTCCACAGAACAAGGCGTGTGGGTAATACAAGGGCCGTGAGTTCAATGGTAATACAAGAAAGGGAATTTTATTTTTTTTTCTTCAAGAGTACAAGAGGGAGCGGGGTAAATAATTCATTTCCTTTGGCTCGGGGCACGTCCTATTGTCACTGCCTAACAAGCACAAGGACAGGCGGCCGGTGGGCCTCTTATTGCTTGTGAACGGCGGAGAGAGGAATGGAGACAGAGAGAGACAGAGCGAGAGGAAGAGGGGAGGCATGGTAATGTGCTCTTTGATCCTCCCTCGTTAGCCCTTGGTGAGCTTCCTCTGCTCACCGCCGCCGAGAGAAATGGTCAGATCGCGCCCCTGGCTCTGTCAGGTGTGTGTGTGGGTGCGTTCATGTATTTGTGTGTGCGCCCTGGCCAAAGGACAGTAAAGACACTTCCTCTCTCTAATGCAGCCCAGGTGGAGGTGCTTGCTCTGAGGGGACCAAGAATTCAAACACACACACACACACACACGTACGAATGAGTGCTCAGGTTATGCAAGAATGCAAACTCGCATATGGTGGAAGTATGTGAAAAAGCACATCCATTATTTATGCCATACAGAGCACGTCCACACTAAGCTGGCTAAACCTGAAAACCACAGTTTATGTGTAAAAACAACGTCGATGTCTTCATAAAGATCTTCAGGCCAGCCGCTTCTGTCCCTTCCCTCTCTTTATGCTTAAATTAACAGTTTAGCTGTTGTCGTCCACTTATTTTTTCGGTTTCTGCTGTCAGACAAAATGAACGAGCAGAAGACAGAGAGTTGATTGTGGCTTATGAATGCCACGTTTGACCTGGATAAAGGCATTCCTGTGCTGCTGCACTGTGATGCCGATCAATTCACTATTCAATGACACAATAACTAAACAGACGACAGCTGTGGCATATTGAGTGATCACAGACAGCAAGAGTACTATAGCGTTTCCTTTAACCCCGCCTCCCATCTGTTTGGTCTGGGTTTGGCTATTAGTGAATTCTACAACTTTTAGGACAGAATGATTTGGGGCTTTTTAAGGTATTCGTACTGGGAAGATGATGTACCTAAAAAATATTATCCGCTGATTTACAGACGTCTCTCACACAATGTTCAGTTCAACGTTCACAAGTTCAGACCCGGAAGTTGTATTTACACAGTTTGGCCGCTTTGTCAGATGGGCTTCAAAGCGGGACGCACTTCCTGAGGGCTTGGCTGCAAACTTGTTTTTAATCTGCTGTAAAACACCAAATAAAATTGGGGAAAACAACTCAGTGTTATACATGTGGCTGCCGAAGAAACAACAACTGGACACTGAAATCACAATCAGTGCTCTTTCTATCTATTTATAAGTGATACTGTGTGTGTGGTGACAGCAGTGTGCTTTGTCTGTGGCTCTGTTTCACTTATGTAACTGTCATTATGGTCATTGTACTTTTTCTCCCCCCCCCAAACAATGACATAGAGAGAGAAGGGGGGGGGGGGTGCCAGGCCTGTGAGGGGACAAGGTCCAGGCTAATGGCAGGAAGTCTTTAAAGTTTGCAGCCACCGCATTTCATCTAAGCACAGAGGGGGCCCCCCTGGCCACAGACCCCTGCTTTGATCCCCTCTCTCTCTCCCGGTCTGTCTCTCACCCCAGCACCAGGCCAGAGCTGCTGGTTAATTAGCAGACCTCTTAATACACGAACACACACACACACACAAGCGCAGATGCATGTACATACTAACACACACAGATAAACACATTTGGTGGAGGGTACATAAACTTGGACACACACACGGCACAGAAACACAGCTAACAAGGCAGCTCAGACAAAAGAGAAGTGTGTGTGCTCACAATAGCGTACAGACACAAACACCGTGCCTCCTGTGTCTGACTCAGTCTAACCAATTGAATGTATCTTTATCTTATTCGGGTACAAATCGTCTCCTTGGCAATTTAGTCAATGTGATACCAATCTGCCCAATTAGATATGTGCTTCAGGTGCATTTTGCAGTCAAGTTGAATACAATTTTGTTTCATTTGGGGGAAATCTCTGTGCCAAAGTTTGTGTGTGTGTGTGTGTGTGTGTGTGTGTATACTTGTACAGCTATCTTTGTGAGAACCAAACTGAGTTTTAGACCTTGGGAGTGAGGACACTTTGGCCTGTGTGAAGGTTCAGACATGGTTTAAAGGTTCAGGTTGGAATTAGGTTTAGGTTAGGATAAGGGTTGGGGGTAGGCGTCTACCTCAATTTAAGTTGTCATGATAATTTAAGTTGTCATAGTTAGGGTTAGGGTAGGGGACTAGGGAATGCATTATGGCAATGAAGGTCCTCAGTACAGTGTTGTGTGTGTGTGCTTGTGTGTGTGTGTGTGTGTGTGTCAGAGCAAGATGACTTTGTGAATTATTTATATTATTATTTATTTTTCTAATATTAAAGGCCAAACAATGGTAACCACTGTTAAGAACAATTTGACAATACAAAAATCACACCTTCAACACCACAGACAGAAAATAAGATTTTAGCTATTTTCATAATGACATAGCTGTTCTCATATCTCACCACGATTTGGACAAATGGAACAAATGGCTCACCTTCACAGCCAAATTAAGAGAAGACATATAAATACTCTCAGCTTAGCACAATTAGTTTTATGAATTCATAAATTCACACAAGGTCGAGTACTGTAGATCAGCACTTGGCTGCTGGCCTCATGCCAATGACTGGCACTAGTATCATACATTATAACATGTTAGGCTACTAAAATTGAACCTATAGGCAGAAATAAATTAGAGCTTGCAGTTTTTGAGATTGCAGTTACAGTTATGCTGTGCAAGTTACCTAAGGCCTACATTCATGAGTAGATATTAGAGCCAAATTAGAGCCCCAGACAGGGAAAATAATGCCTTGCCAGTGTCATTAGGAGAGAGTCCCCATTCTCCAGGTCTAGTTTGGAACATCCACATCAAGTTCAATTTTGAACGATGGATGGCGAACTTTGGTGGTACCTCAACTTAACCCATAACCATCACCATCAGGTGACACAGGATTTTGTCCACTACTTTGATTTATGATCAAATACCAGCAAAACTAATAGCATTACATTCAAACTAAAATGGTGATCATGGTAAATGTTCTACCTGTTAAATATCAGTATGTGATGTTAGCATTTAGCTCAGTACAGCCTCACAGAGCAGCATGGCTGTAGACTCTTAGTCTTGTTAATTGACAACCTCAATATTTTTTCTTCTGTGTATGTGATCTTTTTGTCCACACAGTAATGGATGTCAATTTGTGATCATATAATTTGAGTCCCTTGCATTACAGCTGTGAGCTGTTTTCCTAAATGACCAGAGAGCCTGATGAGCTCTTCCACTTGCAGAAAATGTTTCACTAAATGCCAAGAAGTTTCAAGTTGGTGCAAAGCTGAGTTTCAAGTGTGAGGCAATCCTCTTCTTCACTTATGATATTTTAATCATGTAAGTCAGAAGCTCCTGACTGTTACATTACCCTTGTTACTGAGTTGGAGTCAATAGTGTGATGTCACGTTGCTTCCTCGCCTTCTTCACAGCTAAATTGGAATTGTTGGAAATAGTAAATGTGCGATGTTCTGCATTATGAAGATTTACAATGCCATGTAGTGTTTTTCTGGCCAGAGAGAGCCTTCAAATCAAAGGTCTTTGCATTTTTTTCTGTCCTGGTGTCATCAAGTACCTTAGACATGTGTTACACTTGAGCCAGCAGGCTCTTGACACTGTTGTGAAATTACCCAAACACAGAGGGTCCAAAAATGTGTGCATCATGGCAAGGAGGGGGTGTGGATTTTTCAGAAGTTGTACCAAATTGTGATGCAATTAAACAGCCATCAGCAGCCATTTGTATCAGTGTTCTTCAGCTAACAACTCTTTAATATCTCATTCAATAAAAGCCAGCACTCTCAGCCAGCCGGAGAGCTACATTTGATCTAAGAGAGGGCACTGCAGCTGACCCTGTCGCCTCTTCTCTCCTCTCTCATACTGTGTGTGTGTTTGTGTGTGTGTGTGTGTGTGTGTGTGTGTCATACTTGTGGAGAGGTATTAGCCTAATGGCAGTTGCATTCAAACACTTTTATTAGCTTTTCACGTGCCTCTGCTGGGCTCCAGCCACTGTTTTGGAGCCATTCGCTTTAGCACCACACACACACACACACACACACACACACACACACACACACACACAGTCTCTCTGTTGC
Organism: Gadopsis marmoratus; assembly: GCA_036023855.1. Classification (NCBI taxonomy): domain Eukaryota; kingdom Metazoa; phylum Chordata; class Actinopteri; order Centrarchiformes; family Percichthyidae; genus Gadopsis; species Gadopsis marmoratus. The sequence goes on from JAVQJF010020126.1 coordinate 7,176, forward strand.
TCTACCTCTGTCAAGCACCCACACCCACCAACACAGACATACACTCACACACAGTCACAGGTCTCTAAGTGAGACCGGGCCCTGGGTAATTTGCTGTAGTGGAGCGGAGTGGCACTAAAAGCCTGCTGGGTAATTGAGAGGCTAGGGGACGGAGTGAAGCCGACTGCCCTCTGTGTTCGCGTGTGTGCGCGTGGAAGTGTGTGTAAGCGAAGGCCCCTGCTCTCTCTCATTATGCTGTGGCTCCTGCCTGCCTGTCATTGTCTGGATGCAGCGCCCACAGAAAGCAACAGTAATGTGCAGTGACACACGGCGTGTGGGTTTGTGCGCACGCTTATGTGTGTGTGTGTGTGTGTGTGTGTGTGTTTGTGTGCTCGCGCGATGTGCAATGAGACATCACGTCTTCTGAAAAATAACGGTATCCTCACCCTGCCCTCCCGTCTCCTACACGTGTGCACAAATGCAAACACATGCATACATACACACACTTATCATTCCACTAGCTGTATCTAGTCTGAAGTCAATTGCAAACACAGACCCTGACCACTCTCCCTCCCCCTCCCTCTGCTCCTTCAAGCCTGCACATTTTATGCCAGCCATCCTTACTAGACGTAGAATGCGTATATACTGTGTGTCCATATACGTGTGATCACTAATAGCAACCTGCCTAATGGGGACAGTTTCCAGTTCTCATTTTCTGTAATTTCATTGTTTTTTTTTTACCTTCAAGGGGGTTTATTTTGGGTGAGAGCTTTAGTGAAGGGATTCAATGAAAGTTTTGGGGAAAAGATAAATGTTAAAGATTCAGTTCACCTAAATTACCCCAAGTACCTTCTAGCCATACATATACGGTAGCTTTGATTTTATTTAGCCAGGTTATGAGAGCTGCTTCTGTACATTTTCTACTTCTATGCTGCTACAATGAAAGTGAATGGAATTGTTGCAGTTTTCATTGGACCTACATTCTACCAAAGAAGTAGTCTCAATACAAGTGGTCGAGGGTGTGTTCTGTGGATAAAACACAATTTCAATACTCTAAAGCATCACAAAAGAAATTTTATTCACCTTTTTTGTATAGGGGAGACAGATACTGTCTCTCAAAACCTCTAGATGACACTAGAGGCAAGTGCGGAAGAATGTTTATGCAATTTGAGTAAACTGACCACCTAAGATCCAGTAGGGTTATCGTTGAGGAGTGAAAGCATTGTAACCACCAGTTACTTATTCATCCATACTCCTCTTCCTCTACTACTGCGCCTGTTTTGAAGGAGATCAATACATTGTCTCCTTTAATCAATACCTGTCACTCAAAATGTATTCAAGCAGACCATTTGTTATGCATGCACGTAATGTTCAGGCTACAGCTCGCCCCTGGTTCAGATGCAAGCTCCTGCTAAATCAAATCAAATCAAACTTTATTTGTATAGCACCTTTCATACAGCTAAGCACAGTTCAACGTGCTTCACAAGACACAACATGTGTAGACCATAAAAAACTGAAAAAACCCCAAAAACATTACGAATATGAAACCAATGCACGCGAGAAAACAAGAGATGTAATAAAATAGATTTTAAGCTAGATAAAACTAGATAAAATAGATGAAAAGGACAAAAAAATTATAAATAATAATAAAGTATAAATGAAAAGTAAATCAATTAATAAATTAATCATAATAAAATGACAGAAAATAAAATGGAATAAGATTTTACCACATAAATACAGTATATAAAAGTAGTAGTAAAATAAAGTAATGTCTATAAAACATTCTTAATCAAAGGTCAGGCTGAAGATGTAGGATTTAAGTTTACATTTAAAGATGTCCACACTTCTAGCTGCTCCTGAGATCCTCCAGCAGTCTGTTCCAGGGCTTGGAGCATAAACGAAGCTGCTCCCCCAAGGTTTTAGTCCTGCACAACTAGTGCCAGAGGACCTGAGGTGCCATACTGGTTCATACACGTAAGCATGTGAGACAGATATGCCAGTGCAAGTGCTTTAAAAACAATTAAATTTATTTTAAAATCAATACGGAACCTGACAGGCAGCCGATGTAAGGACTGTAAAACAGGTGTAATGTGTTCTCTCCTTCTGGTCCTGGTCAGCACTCGGGCCACAGAGGGAATCAGCTGCAGCTGATTGATACTTTTTTTTGGGTAGACCAGATAGGAGAGTAATATAATAGTCCAGGCTGGTCGATATAAAAGTGTGCCTGAGTCTCTCTGGGTCACTCAGAGAGAGAAATAGTTGCACTTTAGCAATGTCTTTAAGGTGATAAAAAGCAGATTTGGTCACAAACCCCATATGAGCCAGTTTAGCTCTGAGTCAAAAACCAAAACAAGGTTCCTTGTTTGTTAATTTGGGGTAAGTCCAAAGGAAATTTTGCGACCAGTTTCTCTCTCGCTTTAGGACCTACGACAAAATGTTTGTTTTATCCTGGTTGAGCTGTAAAATGTTTTGTGACATCCAGATGTTAACATTCAAAATAAATTAAAAAAGTTAATTAACTGGTCCTGTGTCATCAGGAGACATAGACACATACAATTGTGTGTCATCAGCATAACTATGGAAAGCGATGCTGTGTCTCCTGATAACATCACCAAGGGGTAACATATATAGACTGAAAAGAAGTGGCCCTAAAATCGATCCTTGGGGAACCCCACGTGTTATTTTGGAGGTTTTGGAGAAGTTATCATCTATTGCAGCGATGCTCTCTCTGCCAGTAAGATAAGATGAAAACCACTTGAAAACAGTACTCAACAGTCCAACATGATTCCTCAGTCTATATAAAAGAATATTTTGTAGTAGTAGTACCAACATCGAAGGTTTATTGTTATCTAGATGTATCCTGATGTCAGTGCTTTCATTAGTCTGAAAACCATATTGAAACATTTCGAACTTATTGAGTTAATAAAATTCTTTAATTGAGTGTAGACCAGTTTTTCTACAATTTTACTTAAAAATGGAAGATTGGAGATTGGTCTGTAGTTGTTTGGTATCGAAGGATCAAGGCTTTTTTGTAAAGAGGCTTCACAAGTGCAGAATTGAATGCTGTGGGGAATATGCCTCGTTGCAACGACTGATTAAAATTTGTAAGGACCTCCTCAGACACTGAATTAAAGACATTTTTAAAAAAGGAGGTTGGGATTGGGTCAAGGGTGCATGTGGAGGACTTCAGTGTTGTTACCACTTCTCTGAGCATTTCAGCATTGACCAGGATAAAGCTGTCCAGCAGTTGTGATGACATTGTGTAGCTGACAAATACTAGACCTGGTTGTCTTTTCTTTGTAATCCACAACTTCATCACATTTAGAAACGATAAGATGGTTGCTATAGTCTGTAGGGGGGTTAATGAGGTGATCGTGTGAAAAAGAACTCTCGGGTTGCTTATGTTAGAGTTTATCAGGTTAGAAAAATAAAATTGCCTAGCAGTCCCAATTTGCTTTATTATAAATGTTCTATTTTCTGACAAAATCTCTTTATGCACATGTAGTGCGTGTAGTGCTTAGTTTTGCGCCATCTGTGCTCTGCAATCTCACAGTCCCTCTTAAATTTAGTGGTTTCATAATTTTTCCATGGCATAGTCCTCTTTTTTTCCAATTCTTCTTATCGAAAGTAGTGCAATGACATCAGGGGCTGTAGCCAACGTATCGTTAAATGCATTAAGACGACTGCCAATTGAGGAGGAGGAGGTAGATGCAATCTGGTTTCTGGCAATATGTGCTACGAAGTTTGAGGTCACGTCAGGAGTAAGACAGCATTTTCTTTATCACTTGCTCTATAGAAGTTGGCAGTACACAATAAAAAAATGCAAAATACACTGATGCAATGGCCTGAGAGAGCCAAGTCAACAACAAAAGAAACATTTATGTTCAGCCCATATGAAATAACCAGGTCTCTAAAGTGTTTCAATTCCATACACTCTAATAGATTTAAAAAGTTAACTTTGTTATCAGTCTAATTATCAACATGTATATTAAAATCACCAAATTAATTAATAATTAACTTGTTAAAGTAATACAAATTCCAGGGAGACTGGACACTGTGTCTCTCAGTTAAGGTTGCTAAGAGACACAATCCATACCTGTAGGGAGTATCGGTCCTAGATGAAGCTGTGGGCAGCAGGGGAGGGGTGTCCACATCCGTGTCCACGGTGGCACGGGTGTTTCCACTGATCGGTCATTCGCGTGAAGAAGCGGCGACACTGTGGAGAATGTTTACAGTAAAATCCGTGAACCTAGGCGGCTCGGGTATAGTCCATCTTTCCTAAAATACAAGGAGCGTTCCCAAAAGAGATTAAAATGGCCTCTGTAAAAGAGTCTGTGTGTGGAGCAGCTTGAGTGGAGCCATGTGTGCAAGCTAAGAAGTCTAGAGAAAAGACAAGTCCCACGACCCAATGTAGGAATTGGGCCAGAGTTAAAGAGACCTTTGCCATGGAGGCCTTTCAGCAAGTTAAAAAGAAGACAAAAAAAGCATCTAGCCTGTTGAAGTGTCCTTAAGCAAGACAAGCAGGGTTATATTGTCATAAGAGAGTGATTTTTCTCTACCTGGACCAGCTTTCTGTTTTCACTTAGAAGTACATGTTGTCTTCTCAGGGTCATTTCTGCTTGGTCTAACAAAGGTCACCATTCCAAAAGTTAGAATTTCTATTGACAATTTCCATTGAATGCAGGTCTTTTATTCTCACGCTGAAATTTACTTTTTGTATCTTTTGAACTTCAACTAGCCAGACCATCTGAACTGACCTAAACAACAGGTGGCTATTTGGTATGTACAGATGCCAAAAAAATATTGTGGAGCAAAATGCTCTGAAAATGCTTCCTGTTTTTGGTGAGGTTTGGATACATCACAGAAATATGCAGAAGTGGAAAAACACGTACTTGCATACCATCCTCTATAAAGACTTCATATAAGAGAGAAAACACAAATAAGCCAGAATTAGATTACAGATAAAATGTGAGAACTGCCTATCACTGATGTCAATTCTCTGGCATGTTTGTGTATTTTTGTGTTTGTGTGTCATGTCGTTGCTATTTCCAGTGTGCTTCGGTAAGGAAATGATGTGTTCGTCACCACTAGCAGTGACAAGCTCTATCGGACACACACAGGCAAACATACACCTACATACTGTCCTTGCAAGCATATTAACATTCATACGGAGTCGATATTTTTAGAGTCTTTGTAGACATTTCTCCATCAGTCTACATTTGTGTTTTTCCACTTCTCCATTAGCTTCACCTGTGTGATGCCAACAGCTCACTTTCAGTCTCTTTCCTCTCTCTCCCGGATCTCTCTGCGCTGCTCCTCTCCTCCCGTCCCTCTAATTGACTCTGACATCAAATCAATAATTTCACTTTTTTTTTTTCTTTTGTGTGTGTGTTTGCGTTTCTTTGCTCAGATGGCATTGGCGGGGCGAGGACAAAACTGATGGAGCTTCCCTGGCTTCTGAGAGAAAAATCAGGGGAAATAAAAAAAAAGGCAGATGGAGAGGTTCAGTGGAAGTGGAGGGAGGCTACTAGGAAAGGAGCAGAGGACAACTGCATGGTCTGAAATGTAATGTATTGCCGTCATACTGAGGCAGACACACTTTGTCAAAAGGCCTTCACTAATACACAAGTGTGCAAAGGCCTCTTTATACTGTAAGGGTTTTGTTTGGGTGTGTGAGTGTGTTTGTGTATCAAGGCTGGCTCACTGCTCTCGACCACGCAGAGTCTTGCTTTCATGTGTTCATGTGCTGTTCTGCTGCAATGTGATCAGCTAAAGCATGTTAGGTAAGCCATGTCAGAGCAGAGGGCTGGAAAAGAGGCTTTCCCCCCCTCCTCACACCAAGTCTGTCACTCTTTCTGTCTCACTTTCAGTCTGATTTGCTGAGTTTGTACAATTGCACATCAAAATTTGGTCAGTGTAGCTCACAGCATCTGATTCATAAATGTAACTGGTTTCTCAATCAACTGGGAAGCTCAGCAATGTCGTTTCACTCGTTTTGATAGATTTGATTTCCCTCTTTTTAAAGAATGTGGTCATTTTGATGAAGAGCTGTAAAATATCATCCCATGATAGCTGACATGATGTTCAAGCAACCTCCAAAATTTCAGAGGGATGGCATAAAGTATAGTCTAAAAAAAATAATAATAAAAAAAGGAACTTCTGTATCTTCAACTGTGTTCTGCCCAGCTAGATCATCTTACATCCAGAGAAACTTCAAGGTGTCCTTTTTCAAATGATACCACAGCCATGTAGCCTTCACGGATCCTGAGTGAAGTTATTATAAGCTGATATAATATATTTGGGCATTTGTAGGCATGGGCACTTAATAGGTGCATTGATCTGACTTTTTCTGTGTGGAAATAATCAGGATCATCTTCATGCAGGGTAACATGAGACCAGGGATGGCTGTGGTGCTAAAAACTGAGCCGGCAGTCTGCTGTGACTTAATGAATGTAACTGATGGCGGAAATGCTATATGTAATGACACTGAGAAACTGAACAAACTGTTTAAATTATTGCTGAGCTTCTAAAGGAGTGGTTTGCCGCCACTGACAAATCAGATTAGTGCTGTCACCATCATCACCATTTCTCTTCTTTAAAAACTTTAAAAAGCACCATCCCTCTGATTAACTCTCTTTTCTTTACATCAGCTGTGGATGAGTTCCTGTTTGTCCCAGTCAAATTACTGCAAAACTGTGATACAATCAATAATAACAGCACTGTGGCAAAATCTCTTCAGTTTAGCAGAGCAGAGAATAAGGACGTTCGTTGACAAGACAAAAAAGCAGCAGCTACTGTCTCAAACACACACAACTGCAAATGTGCAAATGGAGACAGGCACACGGGGGGCACGCACGTACAAACATGTAAAGGCACATTGAGACGCATTCTGTGGCACACAGATAAAAGGAAGTCAGTGTGTAAGATAAGCTTAATAAATGTATAGTTGCAAAATCACACAGTTTATCAGTTTATCCGTGGGTGCTTCCTCTTTGTCACAATGTTCCTGTACAGGTTTGTCCAGCCGGACCGTACTTACGTGCACGAGGAACAAATACATACAGGCAGCAGTGTGACATTGAAGTAGTGAAGAGGAAAGTGAATGCTTGGGGGTCACGGTGGTGGACGACCGTAGAGATTTTCCTTTCAGCTCCAGTGACCTGAGTTCAATTCCCGACTCATGAAAAATGTTTACACCGGGAGTGACCGTTTCCTTGTAAACTCGTTTTTATTCTTTTCTGTTTGACCCTAACTCACACCTTACTCTAACTGTGATCAAAATGTCTTGTCTAACAACTCTTAATCTCAATGAAAGTTAAACCGACTTTATAGGTCATCCATTCAATGTTACAGATCCTCAAAAACCTATTTTTCATTCTTCTTTAAGTCCTGACCATTCGTGTTTGTTTTTTGTTTCATACATTTTTGGAGAGTGACACCTCCTTTTATGTATCAATTTCTTTGAGCGAAGATGATTTTAGCCTGAGATTTTCATCTTCTGCCTATGCTCACTCTTTTGAATCAGCAATGAAGAATGAATCATTTTCTCTTTCACCCATTTAATGAAGTTGTAGCTGAGGACATTGGTCCAGGCCTTGGTTTTGTGTGCAAATCAGGTATTTTATAAGGGCCTGAATGTTCAGGTGTGAATAACATGCATTCGTTTTTTAAAGAGCTGGGGTTTTGTGTGACCATCAACATAGTCAAGGCTCTGGGATGAGCGTCAGTCATTGCTGGAGCCTGTGCATGAATACTCCGAATCCATCCAGATCATATGCATAGACAATGTTTCTCTGAAAGTCTGAACGTTGTGGAGGCCTTCTGTCAGGCCACCTAAGCATTAAGATTTTATATTTATACAGTATATACCATTGTGTTCAAATTATGTTCTTTCCATGAGGCTCGCAGCCTCCAGTCTTAGAAAACAAATGGAGGAACACAGTAACACAGAAATTTGTGAGATTATTGTTTTAATACACAGAAGTAAATAAATATATTAAGGACACTTTAGCTAACCATTTTAACTGTTTATCCAGACATCACTAGAGGGAGAGTGTTCATTTTAAGTTGTTGTAAAGTGTGGTGTAGCTCATTAAAAAAAGCTCATAACATGTAGACCGTTCATGGTGTCACGCTCATCCTTCATGGGCTCTTGTTAGCTAACGTGAAGTTACTCATATAAGGAAACCTGCTAGTTTGACAACACACACACCTGAACTTCAAAGGAGAAATAACAATGATGAAATGTGATGTGACTTTATTGATCATGCAGCGCTGGTAGACCCGCAGCGGATTGCTCAAGGACACTTGGGCGGCACAAATAATTGTCAACATGGAGGCTTGAACCAAAGCCTCTCAAATTCTCATGCACTGCTGCTTATGTTGTACATATCTCACAGCAAATGCATTGTTAGTGTAGAAGATCCTGAAAGAACAGCACTGTTTTTGACTACGCTGCACAATTATGTTTATATACTACTAATTTGTAACAGCTAATATGTTTTGAAATTTAACATAATGCTGACCGAATTGCATTTTTTTATGAGCATGACGGTGATGATTAAGGTATATGGCAAGTTGCAAAATGTTGATAGTGAATGTATCAGCAAAAATTCAGTGACAATATGTCTGCTCATAGCGACAAAAGCATTAGGCTATGAAACATTTTTATGGTTATGTTTAGGCACTCATAACACTCAAAAATTATTGGTTTAATACAGAATAAGTCACCAGTGACTTGAAGCATGAGACAGGATGTGTTTAATATACACACATTTTTCCAAAACCTAAACCTAAATTCTCTTGTTGTCCATAACTAACCACACGTGGGACTTAGGTTTAAGTCTGATATTCACCAACTGGACATTGATTTGGACTTTCTACATAACTGCTAACTAATTTCCCTGTATAACAGTGTGAAGGTAACTCTGTTTGGGACTGTGAGTAACAGACGCAAATCCCTACATTTTAAGTCGTGCTTATTGATGTTTGCAATCCAGTGTACTCCCAGTCACTTACAGATATCCCCCCCTGTGATGGCTTACACATTGTGAAATTAAACTGTACACAACAAAAAATAACACCCATAATAAAAGAAAGAAATCCAACAAGGCAAACACAATAGAGCATGATTAAGATCTAATGTGATTTCACACTACTTGGTTTGGCACAGAGATTTAATTTACTGCTGCTGGACTTAGAGCAATATCTGCACTGACTTGGGGGCACAGAGGCATAAAAAGGGGAGGGTGGGAGGAGGAACAGGGTGAGCATGTTTGGGGGGCGGGCTGTTATGTTGAGGTCAGATTAGGGGGGTAGACTGTTGGAGCTGAGGGGGCGTCCTGTCAACAACGGTATCAGCACAAGTGTTCGGGCCTGTTTGGAGAAATTAGTCATGTCCCATTCTGGAGACTAAGAAGCAACGAGAGAGAGAGAGAGAGAGAGAGAGAGAGAGAGGGTGTATTTGGGCGTGTGTGTGTGTGTGAGCGCTCCTTCTGTGCTAAGCATGGCTGCCTCCGTGGACTGACCAACACAAAAAGAAGAGATTCAATTGCTCTGCCTTTTCAAGTGCTGTTAAGTTCAGGGACACACACGTAGAGTGCATACATTTATGTAAGTAACCACACACATACCTAAAGGTGCAGTATTTGCTTCACACACACACACACACACACACACACACACACACACACACACACCATGTACTCACAAGCCAGACAGCAGCCAGTGGGAATTCTCTGTCTGGTGAAATCAATAGAAATGTACACAGTCACAGACACATGGGACAGGAGTATAGCGTGTGAGTGCATGTATGCGTGTGTGTGTATGTGTGTGTGTGTGTGTGTGTGTGTATATGTGTGTGTGTGTGTGTGTGTGTGTGTGTGTGTGTGTGCCACTGGGTGATCCAGAGAAAATAGCTTTTGTTGAGTCCCCTGTGCTATGTAACATTACAGAGTAATTACAGAGTGTGTGCTTTGTTTAGGGGATGTCTAATTATGCTGTTTGGGTTGTGCAGGGCCCTGGGGTGTCACTGTGTGTGTGTGTGTGTGTGTGTGTGTGTGTGTGTAGGTGTGTGCGCGCATGTGTGTGTATGTGTGTAGCCAGTGAGAAGACACTAATTGTGGAGGCGGTGTTAATGGTACAGCAACTGTCAGAGAGAGAGAGAGAGAGAGAAAAGGAACGGTGGAGAGGGAGAAGAGAGAAAAACAATCCTGAGCGTTTCCCTTTGGCCTTTCTCCTAATCTTTCATTGCCGGTGTCCATCAGGATGTTACCTAGGTACAGTATCACCTAATGCAGCGTCTGCCATTATCAAAAATCTGCTTTTAGACATGGATTCTGAAACACTACTGTGTTTGTTTTGCTGTTGAAATAATAGCTTTTAGGCTGTCACAAAAGTTCCATGTTTACTTGTTAAAATGTGACTGCCCTGTTACAGATAGAGATGCAATGCCCCCACTGTACTTGGCATCCATCCCTCAAGACTATCAGCAGCACAGGACGTCACACACAGTCCAACGCATGAGGTTAGAGATTGTTTACTGCATCATGCTGCTAAGTTGTCTTGAAGATGTTGGAGCAATTTCCATCCATTTCTTTCCCTCTGGGATCAAAGTGCAGCATTTAAAGTGGCAATCAAGGCTATCTTATGATTGGTGTGCAGGTAAAATGCAAAAACATTGCAGAAGATGTAAAAATCGAATAATCTTGCTGTTACTGGCAATGTGACTGCTTTTCGTTGAAGTTCAGCCATGCAGAAACGGGTGTGTCCAAAGGAGGTAGATTACAAGAGCAAAATAATGTACTTGTTACATGGTGCGCAGTACACGCCGCAGGGACAGAACCCAAATGCAGACAGCACAGGATGCCAGGAGCAGTAGAACCATTTATTAGTGGTAATGCTCTTACATGCGGGCACTGCTAGGTAGGCAGGCAGGGAGGTAAATCCAGGTCCGGAGACAGAAGCACAGAGAATATACAAAGGACAGGACCACGGAAACCAAACACAGGGCAAGTAGTCCAAGTGGAAGAAATCAGAGTTACAAACAGAATGAATCGACAAAGAACAAAGGAAAGGAACAGGTATATATAGACAAGGGCAGGTGAACACTAGGGAACAGGTGTGGCTAATCAATGATACACGAGGGAAGGAGCTGAACAGACAGGAAGATGTCAAAATAAAACAGGATACAGACAAAAACCCACAGGATTTAACACTATTCTTTGTCATTAAATAATGTGAAAATGTAAAGTTGCCAAAGCGTTTACGGATTTTAGTGCATGTCAGAAAGATGCTGAAGGTCGACAAATGCCATCTTTTGACCTAAATATGAGGCTATGGAGAGAAAACAGCCTCCGCGAGCATTTCATGGAGAGCATGTCAAGCATTAAGACATAGTTAACTTTTGCCTGTTGTCATGGAAATATAGAGTGGATATGGATTTTATGGACTCCATGTCCATATCGGCTTAAACGTTCATTCTTGACACTGGAAATAAAAACATTAGAAAAAACAATCTCATCACTTTGGACCTGATATCAGAAAGACTTCAGTGTGTAAATAAAGGCGAGTGTCAGCCTGCCTGTTATCTATGGTATGGCGCAGAATTTGATCGTATTGTGTTCATCAATCAGCTCATATTATTAACATTTCATGCGGTACAATTTTCATGGTCAGTATGTAGTTTGAACAATGCGGACTCAGGACCCTTTGTGAGGCCAGTAACTGAAGAATAGGCCATGCTAGGAGATGTCTAATAAATCAATAAAAAAAAGAAAAATAGCATTGAGGGTCGCATAACTAAATGTATTGATTGTATATAAGAAAGAGAGGCGGAACAATTACTGCCTCCACGTATGCAACACTTATTGATCCTGTGTTCCAGGAACGATTTTTCTTCTCCATCTACAGTGCATGGAAGCAATGTAATGGCTTTAATAAGGACCAGTCATTTAGTATCAACTGTCCACATGAGGCCAGATTTGAACAGGATGGTACACCAACCAAGACCTCATCATGTAGAGCAGCGGTCCCCAACCTTTTTTGCGCCACGGACCGGTTTCATGTAAGATAATATTTTCACGGACCGGCCTTCGGGTTTGGGGGTATAAATATATCAAAATAAAATGATATGACCGGCATAAACACAAAAATAAAGTGGATAAAAAATACAACTCACAATGACGCTGAATTAGTGGGAGCCCTGAGGTTGTGTCTCTTCAACGAGCCGGTCCAATCTAGGGGTAATGGGAGGCAATGACACCCGAAGTGTGTTCCTTATGTCCTGTCTACTCCGTAATTTTGTTTTGGTCACTGTCACTGCAGAAAATCCAGCTTCACAAAGATAGGATGTTGGAAATGGAAGCAGGATTTTTTGGTGATCTCAGGATATTCTGCCTGGATTTTAATCCAGAACACCGGCAGAGTTGTTGTCTGAATATGTTGTCTGTTCTTGTTCGGTCCAAAGGCTTGTCTTTTAATGCAGGGTGCTTGGTCTCCAAGTGCCAAAGCAGTTTTGAAGGCTTCATTGCCTCATTTGCTAGCCTGTCGCCACATAATATGCAAAGCGGGCTTGGTGCATGAGAATCACCTGTAGCGATAAACCCGTATTTTAAGTAGGACTCCTGATATTGTCTTTTAAATACAGATTTCTTTTTTTTGGAAGTCGTAGGCTCTTCATCTTCTTCCTCTATCTCCTCATTGAGTCTTTTCCCCTTTCCAAAAAAGCTCTTCAACGTTGTTTGTTTTCCGCTCATTTTTGCTAGCTTGTACGCTTAATTTTTGAAGTAAAGTATCACGTGACTGAGACGAGAGTCTTGACGTGTCAAGAGACACAGATGCACAAAATAAAACATCTTTCAGACTCTGATAATCAATAAAATATTTTTTAATTTCATTCTCTGCGGCCCGGTACCAAATGACCCACGGACCGGTGGCTGGGGGCCACTGCCCTAGACCACATGTTCGCCATTACGCACAAAAGCCAACTTGCATTTTTGCTGTGAAAAATTAATAACGATGAAGGAAAAGCAATTTGCTTCATGAAAACACAGAAGAATAATGTTCTAAAATAATTTTTTCATTTAATTATTTTAAATGTTTACTAAAGATGATTAAGTCTAGGCAACAAAAATTGACCAATATGTCGCACACGCACACACACACACACACACCAGTTAACACCACAGTGCATTCCCTTTCCACATACCGCTGCTCAGCAGACTGTATTGCTGGACAGCCTAATTCTTTTGAAGCTATCGACTGCAGGAGGTGGAGCGCACCATCATACTGAAAGGCTGGTGGGTGCCTAGACGCTGTGGGCAGAAAGCTTTCATACACACCTGAAAAAGTGTGCAAAATAACAATGGCCTGCTGTGTTCTGCACAATATTGCAATGCAGCATAGTGTGCAGCCCACCCCACCCGCCTGAAGACACGGAGACTGATGGTTTTGTGCCTTTTTGCGCTTCCATGGACCCCACTGCTCACACTCAAAACATTTTTCTTAATGAAGCTTCATTAAGTCAAGTTTCAATTTCAGCAGAAGAAAGTGTTTTTATTTCTTTCTGCTGCCCATTTCCTTTTCCTTTTCTTTCTTTTCTTCTTCTGTTCTGAGTTTAGCGCCAATCAATCGCAATCCTGCATGGCGTGACAATCTGTGATCAAACGCAATTCATCATCATACTCAGGTAAGTAAGAACAGACTTGGCGTTTCATGAATCCCAACGTAGGACTTTTTCATTTTCCTCTTATGCTTGAGCCAAAGCACGAAGAAATGAGGCCGATTATTCTGCGTGACATCATTTTCCAGTGCAAAAGGACAGTGATACAGTGGCTATATCACTATATCTATATACACAGGCACTATTAAGTGGTCTGATGCTCTCGTATTTGTTATTATTACAGTCACTTACAGTTGTCCCCAAACGTCACCACACTTAGTGCAGACTCAATCATTCTGCAGTTTAAAAGCGTACTAAAGCAATTGAAAGCTCATTTAGCTTGATATCACTGAGCTACTGGGTGGCCTCACACACTGCTGGACTTGCTTTTGAAATAATAAGACCCCCAGAAACGTTTCCAATGGCTCATGACATTAAATGTTGAACACAAAACAAGCTCTGGTGACATCTAATAATGTCGGTATTGATTACTCTCTCTCACTCAAGCACTTCTGCAGGTCTTTAATAGGAGAGACTGAGAGAAAGAGAGATATGAGATGTTAATTGTGTTTTTTGAATACAGGCATTGTGGTTTTGAGGACCAGCATGCACTTACGGGTCAGACAATGTCATAGTAGTTTCTGCTTAGAAACGCCGTCTGGTTCCAGTTCAGCCAGCACTGTGCTTTTTTGTCTGCAATGCAAGTGATTGCTATGATTCAAATGTATTATCTGCTATTGTGGAAGTGAACCACAGTCTTATTAGTGTACAAATCATCAGAGGAGGAGGAGGCGGACCGCAGTGAGTCCGAGGGATCTGAATTGTAAAAAGCCATCCACTCCAGTTGGAGACTGAATCCAGGCATCTGGCCTCAGCTGCTGACCACCAGGTGAAATAGTACTTGGGCGTGCAAGTTTTACTGTGCCTTGATTAACGTGTGCGTGCTGCACACTCTTGCAGGCAAGCCTACATCCTTATTCACCCGGCAGAAAATCTTAAAGCAGCAATTACAGTAAAGTCAATCGATAATGACAAGTTTTAGAGGAGACCAAATGACTTTAAATGGATTTTAAAAGGTTGCATAAATAATGCACAGGCTTAGGTGTATAATTACGGCTGACTGCCAGCTGCTGTTTAACCAAATGTATGTAAAGAGAGACAGTTCCCTCCCCCTCCCTTTCTCAAGCACATAAAAATAAGAGGCTGAACGCAGTATTAAGGTCGACCTCTCTTACGCAGCACTGCGGCCGACAAAAGCCAAACTGTCACAGCAAATTAATGGAATCCGAAAGCCAGCGCTTCCATTTCAGAGTGCTTCCTCTGTGGATGCCACACGCAAACCGGGGCGCTGTCTCCATTACTGTGCAACAGAGGTTTGATGCACCAGATCCAGCCGGGCTCATGTCAGGCCGTTCACCCCAGCTGGCCTCTGTGGCATCCCTTCTGCCGAGCGCTCCCTCAGCACGGCTCCAGAACAGGAAAAAATACTTACATTCACTGGGATCTGATGTTAACTTGTACAATGCAAGGGATACTAAGCCCACTCATGGCGTTGAAGCGTCTAGATGGCTTTATTAGAACAGCCGGGACAATTAGAGATGAGAGGTGAGAAACTGCAAATGAGTGAGTGTCAAAATATCAACATTTGTTTATCTTCACACCTCTGATAGGTCTTTGTCTGAAATTAGAAAGAGATAAGATTTCAACGATGCCCCTCATGGTGACTCATTGTTTTCTCCTACTTCACTCCCTCTCCATCGGCCGTGCTCACGAAGTGCGAAAGAAAAGCATTCTCCTTTTTCCTGCCCTTCTTCTTCTTCATCTCCATTGATGCAGAGGGAGCTCTGAGGCATGGGATTCCTCACAGTAAACAAAATATCACCTCAAACTATGCCCCTTAACACGCAGGTGAGCTGCTCTCACAGAGACAGCGTGGCAAGGATCTCCACAAAGGTGACATGTCGCAGTCAGCACTCCGGAGCCAGATGACGACGAGGCGGATAAAACAAAGATGGGTATTGCTGACTGTGCTGCACCTGCTCAAATCTAAGGTCAAAGGTTCAGCTTCTAAATTGTGTGTGGGACTATGGACTACAGGCTCCTCATCTTTGGATTTTCATGCCTAATTAGGTTGGAGTGCTGGACTGTGTTTAGGATAATTGTGGTCACCAGTGTGGTTTTAATGCAGATTTTCTTTGCTTTTAGGTTTCTGTCATGACACTTTTGCAATGTGCAATTTATCTCATCATCTTCATCTTTGCAGACACTTCAGCAGTTCAGTGTGATCAGTGCAACCAATCAAGCATTTACATTTTTGTCCACGGTTTCTGATGAATACATACAAGCAAGTTACAAACTAACTTCATTAAAGCTGCACTAATCAATATTTTCTATAATAATACTGGATCCAATGAGTATGAATAATGTGAAGAATGCACATTGGATTATTACTTACTCGATATGCCCTAGAATGACTTTAAGCTTCTCCTATCTCAGTGTTTTGGTTTTCCAGCCCACACTGTCGCCCCCCTTGTGTCCAGCCACAGCAGGCAGTGGTTTTCAGCTTTGATAAACCAAATGTACATTACCTGTCCAGCATCAAACAGGAAATATGTCAATCTTGTGTTTGCAACTCGTATTGCTGCCACCAAGTGGTGAAAGAGTCCCAGTTGTGCATATTTGACCACTGGACAGTTTGCATTTAGATGCCCAAACCCAGCCAACGCTCAGCTCAACTCCCTATCTTGCAGAAAAAAGAAAAAGCAACAGAAGAACTCTCCCCTCATCTCTCTATTTAACTACCTCCCACAATTCCTGACTGACAGTTTTCTCCATGATCCTCCTTTTCCATCTGCGTGCTGCCCTCTGCAATCCCTCCTCATCAGTCCCTCCATTACCCTTCTTGTCTCGTCTCTTGTCCCTCATGCTTCACACGGTGGCTGCGATGGTGGCGAAAAGTCGGGCGTTTTAAGGGAGGTTTGAGTGTGTGTGTGTGTGTATGCTGACAGTGGAATGCGTGTCTACATGTTCTTAATGCCACCAGAAAGTCCTCGTGACTTATTTCCACAAGTGAAAATCCTGAAACAAAAAGCAACACGACAGCTAACTGCAGCCTCTCCTGGGAGGAGTGCAGTTTCATCTTCTATTTCCTTCAGAAGCTCATGGAAGGTTGTGTCTGTTGCTGTGGTCTGATGCTTAATCTTAACGGAGACCAGGGTCAACTATGACACAAATAGATGATTCATCAGCGCAGAGCAATTGAGGAATCAAGACCGTGGGGCCACCAGCACAGTAGATCAAATGTAGATCAATGTCTCTTTTGAACAAATTGACAAGAAGGTATTATGACACATGACTCTCTATTAAAGAAATCACACCCCTGTTAAATTAGTCATGCAGTTCAGACGGAGACCTTTGACACTTTTACAGCTCCAGCACCTGAATACTAATGCTCACATCACAAAGCTCAACCACAAACTTGGAGGATTTAAAACTCACCCATGGGATTAGATGTTTTTTTTTAAAAGATCTGTCAAATTCCTCAGTAACAGAGCAAACAGAGGTGCAAGTTTGGATTATCTCAGCTTTCTTTTCCACCTTTAACTCCAGTCAGTAATACGCTTCCATCGCTACATCTATTGATTGATGGCAAGAGGAGATAGCCAGTCTAACCTCTATGCGTTGCTCTAAACCAACATTTTATTCACTTCAAAGCTGAGGTCATCCATTTTCACGGCGCACACGCGTCTAGTTGCTAATGACAATCAGAAAATCAATCAAATCAATTAACAACATTCAAACAGCAGTTGGCTGATCCAAGCGGGTCGCCTGTAACAAGATGTGTTTGGATATGGATCTGATGTTGTCCATGAAATCCACAATTTACACCGTGAAATGAAGATATTAAGCGATACTGTGAGCTCTCTGTGTTTATCTTGATAACGGGATGCAAATTGACATTTTAAACTACATCAGCCGTGAAAATCATGGATCAAGATTGCATCTTGCTCGTGGTGGAGCATGTATCCTCAGCACAGAACGCCCGCATGTGCCTGGTTTGTAGAGCATTCGAGGATTACTCTTCCCTCCTAAAATGGGGGTGGATGGTGGACTTACTTCTGCCTCATTTGTCCTTTGTTACTCTGTGTGTCTACGAGCGTGTGTTGTGGTACTTCCTGTGATTCTGCTGATGTGCGATGAGCGATCACAGCTTGACGCCAATTCTCATTTAAAGAAGGCGAGGCAGGAGGTTGTCAGGCAGAAGGCTGACAAGTCTGCAATAAAATGTATGCAAATGAGGCCACAGGTTATTACATCTGTCGGTGTGAGTGTTCAGGTGTGTGTAGGTGTGTGTGTGTGTGTGTGTGTGCGCGATCCTCCCTCTGTGGTCATGTTTATGAGCCCGCTGTGCAAGCACAGCTGTAATGAGAGTTGATCAAGTGTGCACAGTGTGGCTACCTGTCTAACCTCTCCAAGACCTCCAGATTCACCCTGTCTGTCCCCTCTGACATCCATACACACACACACACACACACATATCACAACCACATGCGTTTGTGAGTGAACCTCTTTTCTCTTTGGCCTTTCTTCTCTGAAAGTTGAACTGAAGTGAAAAACATTTTTTTTTTTTTGCCAAGAAATTAGTAAAGCTTAATGCAGCAGCCGGCTAGAGGTGTGGGGAAGCAGTTAGTCTCTGCCTTCGGGAGGAGAGAAACCACAATGTCTCGTTTTCTGTTTCTACACCCGTTGAATGCACAAGATGTAACTTGGGGGTGTAGACTTGTTTGGAGACACGGAGACGGAGCTGGGCTGTGTGACAAAAGCGATATACTGTAACAAGTAATGCAAATGGAGCGACGCCCGCGAGCTACTTCAAGCAGTCAACTCGAGCTGCACCGCTGTGCACACGTTACATGCCTCACTCTCCACAACCGTCTACCAAACACACCCTCCCAACTGGGCAGTCTGCTTAAGCTGCAACAAAATTCCCATCTCTCCCTCTGCCTGCCAAAGGTTCTATTTCAGGCCGTTGCCTTTTCATTAATCAATGGTTTTCACACTAGTTTTATCCCTTGTGTTTACATATTTTATTGACTTTTATCTATTTTTAACATTTTATTGTATTGTTTTTTTTTCTTTTTTGCACGTTTGTATGAAAGGATACGTATAAATACATTTTAGATGATAGCTGATAGATATTTCCTTATAGAAAATGTGTAGAGATTTCAAATTTCACTTCGCCTTTCGTCGTTATTATCTTTGTGATGCTCCACAAAGAAACTTTTTGCCAAGACCAGGAAAGAACTTCTCAGTGAAAAAAATAATGTTAACGCTATTGGTTTAGCTCAAGAAATGAAAGAGTGAGATGGGGGAAATGGAGCATAAGGGCGAGGAGATAGATAATCTTGACAGAAACCAATGGAAAAGTCCTGAGACAGAGCCTGAAAAGACACACACACACTGAGAGGATGTGGCCAGCAGATATATCGCGCTTCACTCAACCAATTTGAGCTGGTTTATGTCTCACATTGGCACTCTTCTTTTTTCTGTAGCGTCCCAGTCCAACACTAGATTACAGTGCAGCCATATTTCACGTGTTGCTCTATAACACACTATGTAATTAGAATTTAGCAGGGTTTTAATGTGACATTGGCTCGCAGATGAGCCCTCTGATGAACGGCACTCAAGACTGCTTGCAGGTGTGTCTTGGGTGAGTTTGTGCACTTGTATTCGAATTGTTCTTACCTTTTAGCACTCCCAGCCACACCCAGCTGTGATGTAACGTTGTACAGCAGCGCATAACTACATCACAGCTGCACAGGGTCATGACAGAGGATGCAGACCACTAGTCTGCAGCACAAGTCAGGTTATAGTTACCGTGCAGTTACTCTTTTAATATGACTTTATTTAGGAACTTTGAAGGCCTGCATGCAGTTTATTCATCTTGAACTAAACCTAACAAATCAATGTAATCAATGGTTAAACAATTTCTAGAATGCATTAAACAAGCTGGACGGTATATTTTCTCTAAAAGAAGAACAAACAACTGCACACAAAGCTGTTGTTGATAAGAAAGATGTGTTTGTACTTCTGGCAGGATTCGCTCGGCGCTACGTCACACGATTTATTGCTCTAATTGGTTGTAGGTCTGTCCAATTGCGTCCAGAGGCATTTTGGTCTCCAGTTTCCAGGCGACGTTCCAGACCGATTCAAATTTGTGAATTGGTCTGGCGATGTCAGGCTATATGACCTATGCCATAGCCAGGGGCATTAAGCGGGGATAAACCTGGATGATTCATGGGGCCCCAGCTTGGTAGTGGCCCCTAAATGTTTAGAAAATAATTTCTTTCTAACAAAGAAATGTTGATGATGAAAATGTACACACAATCAGAGGAGGCATCTTCAGCCAACCGTCCCATTTGAACCCCCCTATAATGCATGTGGTTTGGTCCATTTCACCAAATAAAAATTTAAATACTTAAAAAAATAAACTACCGCTGCTGATCAGAGTCTGACGGTAAGGGACAGAAAGAAAATGGAAATAAAAATTACTGACCACTTTTTTTCCAAGAAAAGAAAAAGAGAATAATTTCACTGGTAAGTCGGAGCACACAGACGGAACCTGCTAACGGTAGCCTAGCCAAAGCTTGCTAGCTACAGGTAGCTACTTACCGTAGAGTCACTCGGCTCAGACAGAGCAGTAATTATCATAACTGTCAACAATTTTAAAATAAGCAAAACATTCTGGCCAGAAGGTTTCGTAAATAAACACGTATGTCCTGAATGTATACACCCTTATGTTTTCATTTACATGGTGTATGTAAGGGTGTATACATTCAGGACATACATGTTTATTTACAGTATGCATCTTCGCCTCAGCTTTGGTCACTTGATCTGCCTCCAAAACGTTTCCTGTCACAAATGTCGTCATTGACAGGGTTTGATTTTGTGCCTCTTGTGCTCGGAAGATTTTTCATGCTGACTAATGTGCAAGACTAAAATCTGAACCGCACACTTTACAAAAAGCATGAGTTTGCCCGACTTTGCTTTTCATGAAATAAGGGACGGTCTCCTTCCATTTGTGTAAGTACCTGCATAGAGTTTTAGCTTTTTTGGCAGGTACAACTGCGTCTCCATCCCTCTCCCGTTCACTGTCTCTGGCCAAAGCTATGGCTGTAATTTATTCCACACAAGAGTCATGACTCATAACTTTTTGTAGCTGTTTTTGTTTGAATGAAATGAAAATCCTTGACCTCACCTCTCCTTAAGGTCATATAACTACATAACTATAACTAACTATATAACTACAATGTTTCCCTGACTTTATCAATGTACAGACAGATTATGCTTTTCTGCTCACTGGGGCACCAGATCAGAAAATGCTACATTTTATTCGAGAGGGCATGGAAAAACAAAGTATTTTGTAGTTTAACTTCTAGGACTTGTTGGAAAAATTGGGATACTAGATTGGTTTTCTGGATAATGACATCTGATCGTGCCTCTGCATTTCACCTGGTAATAAGTGTTCTTGGTATCTTGGTTCTACC
Organism: Gadopsis marmoratus; assembly: GCA_036023855.1. NCBI lineage: Eukaryota > Metazoa > Chordata > Actinopteri > Centrarchiformes > Percichthyidae > Gadopsis > Gadopsis marmoratus. Next base: position 28,362 of record JAVQJF010020126.1, read on the forward strand.
TGCATAGTGATTATCTCTCAATAGCCTGTATAAATTAGGTGGACTTGTCAACACGCATGGCACACCTCAAACGAAGGGAAGTGAGGCTGCTGTAGGAGTTCTACTTATTTCTCCTTTGACATGTAAGGGGGCAACTATAGCTTTTTATGTCGCTTGAGCCAGCAGGAAGTGGCTGAGTCAGGCGACCTTTGGGTGGAGAGTATTCTTAAGAATGTGATTACGCTGCAAGGGCTGCGTCTACACCTGGCTGAGATCCAATCCCAGTGCAACCAGACCGCGTTCAGATTGCAAGGAGCTCGGCGTGCATTTGCAACCTTGCATCAACATTTTCCAAGGCATCCAAATACAGATCACATCTTAAAAGCAGGTGTGGATGGGGTGTCAGAATGTTTTTCAAAGAATAGTTTCAGTTTGTTATCAACGACAACACTGTTATACATTTGTCTGTGCAGTTTCTCTATAGTTATGTGTGGGATTTAAACAGCCAGTCCTGTTCTCTTGGGCTGTAGAGTGTGATGGGCCTCACTCCTATCTATCAAGCAGGTAATTAATTAGCGTGAATCGATTTAGAGCCTCTCCGATAATGATCTCTCTTGGACATCTCACTTATTTATCTGAAAGGGTGGGGGGTGGGGGGTGGGGGGTGGCACGGGGTGTTAACGTGTGCGAAATGTTAATAGTTTCTTGCTTTGACAATGAGAATCATTGTTGAAAGTTGATTATGCAAATACATGCATTTTAGCATGCACACAAACACACTCGCAAGCACACACACACACACACACACACACCAAACCCAATCAAGGCACACATCATGCACAGGTAGACCCAGGCCAAACCCAATCAAGAAACATCTGCACACACACACACACAAACACACACACAACCACAAACACACTTGTCTTGACTCTGTGGCTGACTGAGAAGGCAACTCTCCTTTTATATCCCTCAGGTGCTTTTTCCCAGTAAATACCCAGAACAAAACGCCTTTGCGAGCGAGCCGACCCCAATTACAATCACGAGACACATTTGTCATACAAACATTGTGCGCCATGAAATGTACTTGTTCAGCAAGAAGCCTCCATTTATTTATAGTGCAGGACAAATGCTGCAGTCCTGACGTGTGGTTTGGTGTGGGAGGAATTTACAGAAAGTTGAAAGTTCAGCGCTGATATTTTTGAGTGTTTTCATAACTGTGGCCTGTTCTACTAGGCTGAGTGTAATCCAATTTCTTCCTCCCTTTGACGTGAACGTGCACCTGCAAATCTGTGTCTTTATACAGCAAAGGGACCTTTAAAATCGCAGGCGTTTTTATGACCTGGCTGTGGTGACAGCTCTTCTATAGGTGACATGAGTGGCAGCGAGCCCTCCCCTCTGCCGCTGGATTGGACTGGATGGGTGCCCCGTGTTTGACGAGCTTTGGCGCCTAACTCCGCACGCAGTGCCACTGGTGCCACTTGGCAGGCTAGCGCAGAGCTGCCGCTAGTCTCTCTAAGTCTTTCAGGGTCTTTGTTTCTCTTTCCTCTCCGCTGCTATTTCTGACTCTCCAAGTTTGGATGGGGAGCAGCGTCAGTGTGGGAGGGTGTCACTCAGGTCACAAATGACTTTGCTGTGTAGCAGCGCAGGCTACTTTCCAAACAAACAGAGCAGTTTGCCATGTGCCAATTTCCTCCATTCTACTCTTCACTTCCAGTCTGCAGTTTGCTTGTCCTCTGTGCTTATTATCTGTGTAGTGTCGCAGCCCTCGACTGCAGGACAGTCTGCCAGTCAGCCAGTTAGTCGGTGTATGAGTGAGTCAGTCAGTCAAGTCGGCTGGTTGTCAGATGTGCTCTCTGGGATGAACAGCAGAGAAGGCCTTTGCCTGTCATGTGTCAGTTGCTGTCCTGACAAACCGATGCTAATGACTCGGGGAAGTGGAAGTGTGTGACGTCCAGGTACCCTCCTGCTGTCATGTGGCGCCGTTTCTCCCCTGACAAACGCTGACTGACAGAACATTTTATCTGTTTATGAGCGCGGCTGCACAAGCTTGACTACGTTTTGAGATGTTAATGAATAAGTCGGTAAATGGCCAACATTTTTTTTTTCGATCTGCTGTCAGAATATAAGTCATTATCACAGCACACAGCAAAACAGCTGCAGCGTGACATAATGATTTATGAGCCGTGACTTTACTGTCACTTGTAAAGCCTGTGACTTATACTGTATGTCACTGCTAAACTGTGATTTCTAAAAAAGGTTCAGAGGGTTCCTGTGTAAACATAGTGAGCAGAGCCAGCAGATTGTCACACGCCATTTATCATGTGTTTAATTGGAATAAAGCAACGGAGCTCTTGTTTGCTAATCAAAGACATGATCTTTGTCAATTACGTTAGGGTATTTTATTGAGATAATTAACCTTGTGTGTAATGTTATTCATATAAACCCCAAGGAATAAACAATTAGCGTAATCTCATTTGCCATGGCCGTGTTTCCTTGTTTAGCATCTATGATGTTTTCAGAGCAAAATGGCGCCGAATAAATCTTCAAAGAGCAGCAACAGCAGGAATCGAGTGCACACACTGACAGCATTCACCGCCACATAATCTATTGCATCTAATCAAGGATCAGATCAATTGTTAATACATTGCATCACTAGATTCTTTGATTAAATTGTTAAGGAGGTCTACAAATACATGAGAGATTTCTGTGTTTGGCACCCTCAGCACCATGGTTGTGTGTTTGAATCTTTGCCCTACAGTAATACACCCTGTGTAGACCTGCATGTTCTCACTGTATTTATGTTTTCGGCAGTTTCTCACCAAACACAAGAGATATTTATCACATGAAAGAAGCAGTCTTCAGTCTCAACTGAGGTGCCTTTTACACTTTCCTGTCCAGGGACAACGATGAAAAATGGCCTCTCGGCTAAATCTGGCACATTTACAGCAACGATTATTAATGTGCACTGTCCCTCCTAAATAAACCAATAAATACATTTTTTTTTAAATGTCATTGCCGACGGTGGCATTTTCAGTCACCTTTTAAGGGAACTCCAAACTGATGCTGATAGCTATTCTATATTAAACAAGTCAAATGTGAATGCAACCAAGAAGCATTAGAGACAGATTGAAATCCGACTGACATCTACCTCAGGAGGTGCTTTGAGACACATTTTTACCAGATGATAAAACTGCGTAAATGCATCCGTCACTTCAAGTGCCTCCTAAATGGATAAAATACAGATGAAATCCTCCTTGAGCCCAGTTTACATGCACAGTATTCACTTGGTGTGTCTTGGGCAATCTCAGTTCTCTAAGTGTAAATGCATCCCAGAAGCATTCAATCATTCAGTCAAACCACCTCTGCATGTGGTGCACTGAGCTGCTGTAGTGTTTATCTGATCCCTGATCAGTTCAACCACTAAATGAACTGTATGCGGTGTGAGATGACAACAATAAAGCCTTTGTCTTGCTAGTAGTTCATTAGTATAGTTTATTCATGTGTTTGTGTTAGGTTATAGATAGTTATTAGATAGTTATTAAAGTGCAATATGTTATTAGTATTACTATCATTGTATTGCTACTAGTATTATTCTTTCAATACCATTACTATTGCTGTTGCTTTGAATCTCTATGTGGAAGTGTGCTGCTGTTTGTTCTCTTTCCTCCTGCTCTCACTTCATCCCCCTCTTTCACCCCCCCCCCCCTCTCTCCCACTCTCTCTGTCAACCCAACTGGTTGAGGCAGATGAGCGCCCAACCAGAGCCTGGTTCTGCTTCTGGTTCTGCTCGAAGTTGCTGTCTGTTAAAAGTGAGTTGTTCCTAACTACTGTCTCCTAGAGCTGCTCATAGTGGGAATTGTTGGGTCTCTGTAAACGAAGAGTCGGTCTAGACCTGCTCTATATGAATAAGTGCCCTGAGATAACTTTGTTATAATGTCATGCTATATATTAAAACTGAATTGAATTTACTGAACCGCTCTACTGAACAGCTTCAGGAGCATTACCAACTCCATCAGTCAGAATCAGTGGTGTAATGTCGCAGCATTATAAATGGTGCATTGTGTATACATGCTCACACAGTCCTGAGAGGAGGTCCAATTAGCCTCCATGAATGGAAAAAAACCTGTGTGGTGAACTGGGCATGTTGATTTTTAAACATTGTTTTTTGTACTGCACCTAACAGAATTATTCAAATCAGCAAAGTGATTTGTAATTTCCGCCTTTACAAAACGAATGCACGCTTTGAGGAGTAATTAGACTTCAAAGTTAGGGTGGACATTATGACTGAGGGGCTTGGACTCACTGACGTGTCTGTCTGTGCTTTTCCCACTATAACAAGTCGACATATCTGCTGTTCACCTTTTAGAACCTGAGAAATAATTAACAGCTCTTTCAGGTTGTGACCCATCTACATCTATTTTTATCTTACAGAGGTCTTAGAGAAGTAATTTGAAGTTGACAGGATTGGATAGTTACTGTAGCCGCTGTTCCTTGTTACTATTATTGTTGGCTAACTGCTTCTCCTAAACACCTAACAAGATGCTGAATTACGTAGGGGTCATATGGCTATTATATATGGTAATAATTATTAATAGCTTCAAAGAGACTCCAAATAACATAGTGTTAACACATTAATGTGTACAAAAAGATGAAGTGGCGTGATTACACTCACTTCAGGCTATCAGAAGTAAATAATGTTTACATTAAATAATAGAATTTAACTTTCATTAAATGCACCACCCTTGAAAAAGGCCAACAAGATAAATGAATAAATCAATCTCATAAATCAAGTATACTAAACTATTATTTTGGAACACTGATTAATAATTTAATTCATAACTGCGACTGAAATAACCATATGAATACTCTTATTAAAGGTTGAAGTGTAAATACGGTAGACCAGAATGTATATCCACAAGCATTCACTTAACAAATGATAAAAAGGCAAAACACACAACAAGTAATACAACTATACAGAAGGAGTGCATGTGTGTGTTGGTGCAAATGAGAGAGAGAGAGAGAGCGAGAAAGAGAGCGAGAGTGTGAACGCATGTCGGTGCACAGAAAGAATGTGTGTGTGCGTGTGTGTGTGTGTGTGTGTCCTTGTTCTGCCTGTGTGCATTGGCAAGAACACACGTGTTAGGCCAGAAACAAAAGAGCATACGAAGCAGGAGCTTTATAATCCCTCTCCGTGTGTGTGGAGTCTAATTCCTAATGAATGTGTATGTGATCAGTGTAGGATAATGGTGCCAGGTGTTACATCCCATGGGTTTTGCCTGTGTTTCCTGTTTTATTTTGAAATCCTTCCTGCCCTCGCGTGTCACCTTTTCCCCAGTGCTCACCTGCTCCCGATTGCCTCCTTAGTCCCTTGTCTATATACGTATATACCAGTTCCCTTCTTTTCTTCTGGTTGTCCCCCTGAGTTAGTTGCTGTTACTGTACTACGTGCCCTGTTTGGCCCCTGTAGATGTTCCTCCTACCTTTGTCGCTGGACTTGGACTTACCAGTTGCCTGTCTACCTGCATTACCTGCATGTAAGTTCATTTCCACAAATAAATCGTTGAACAGGTCCTGTCTCCCTGTGCTGTCTGGATTTGTGTTCTTTCCCTGCTGCATGTAATCACGTAACACCAGGTTAGAAAAGAGTATGGCAATACATGTAAAGTTACAGTACAACAGCTAGCTATGCTAGTTGTATATGTCACGACTCGTACCACAAAGAACGTAAGGTAGAACCCAAATGCACGATCCGGATACCATAGATCAGTTGGTAAGTATTTTTAATCTGAGCACAGATCACATACAGGTCTTGTCAAAC
>JAVQJF010020128.1:0-73123 GCA_036023855.1 Gadopsis marmoratus
GAACAGTAGTCTAATTCATCCATTCACACACCGATGGGGACACAGTTGCCATGCTGGCCTCCACCGGGGGCAACTTGGGGTTCAGTGTCTTGCCCAGGGACACTTCGACATGTGGACAGCAGGGGCTGGGATTGAACCACCAACCCTGGGGTTTATGGACGACCGCACTACCCTCTCAGCCACAGCTGCCCGCTGCATAAATTACTAGCCTTGGGTAATAATTTGTGTTTGATGTAATATACATATTTTTTTGTTTTACACACAAAAACATTAATAAACAAGTTAAAGAAATCGTATAAATTCCCCGCCACTCAACAATCTTGTTTCTCGTCTTGTTCCAGTTGAATGCTTGCGCTTCACCGTACAGGATGATGTCTGTGCAGAGTTGGACACTAGAAGGTTGTGTTCACGTTCATCTGCCGAAAGTGGAATGTTTCTATCTGCTCATTGAAAATCCGATTTTAAGGGGCCTACGATATGTGAAATCACAAATAGTCTGGAAGCCGATCCTGGTCCAATTTGCAACTTATACAAGTGTGATGTGGAAACTTGAAGCCTCCAGTGCACTTTAGAAGAAGGAGCCAGAAGGATTTTAATGTGAAATTTATATTTTTTTTGTTTTATGGTTCCAGGCAAACTATTTGTATGTGTTTTAATACATGTCTGGTGGGGATCTTTAAAATGACAGATTTTTCCCATTTACTGAAAAAAAACACAATCTATGAATGCGCACATACGTTTCTTTCTAACTGCTGGACACGAGACATCTTCCGATCTCGGTGTACGTGCGCTCGAGGTTTCAACTTCCCACAAAAACAGCCTGCTTGTGACAAACTCTGTGTGTGTGAATTAACACTAAGCAAAACACATTTTTGAGGGGAGGGGGACTCCCTCTGTCTGAGCATTTTGACATTTTCTATTACGGTGCCACTCTGACTAAGCCTGTTTTGTTTGATAAAGTGGTTTGACGGGTACATTAAGAATCAGATTGCAGGTGATGCAAAATAACATTATCAGTAATGGATACGACGTATGGTTTGTGAGGGCCTGCTGCCTTCAGCTCAACGTACAACAACAAAACAATGTACCCAACAAGTCCTCTAACCCATACGCCCACATAGGTCATTGTTCCTAACCTCTAATACGGTGTTTATTAAATTAGCGCCCCTACGGGTGGCAGGAGGTATGACTCCTAAAACAAGAGAATAGTTCATTTGCCAGCGTTAACATGGTAACAATAATGAAAATGCAGTTAACGCAGGTGAAGCAGTCGCAGTTTGGTTAGATTTAGGCGCCGAACTACTTGGTTTGGGTTAAAACAAGTAGTTAGTATGTCAAGTCACGTGACATCACATCACGTATAGTTCAAATCAAATGCTGCCCGCCCTGCACCAATGCAACGGCAACAATAATCATAGTCATATATAGCATGACATGCAATAATATCAACATGACGGGGACCGTCCCACTGCGAGCGCTTTTGGCACTTTCATTTAGCTGATGGGACTCGTAACTGTACTTTTCCTTTAGATTTTAGATGCAGCACTTACACTTGCGCACGCTTATATTGTAGCACATCCAATATATATTTCCATGTACATAATAGTATAATTCCATAATCTCCTCCACATGCAGGCAGGCTGAGGAGCTGAGGAGGAGCTGAGGAGCTGATGATGAGGAGCTGATGATGGGGAGCTGATGATGGGGAGCTGTCCCTTCAGCACCACCGAGAGTCAGGCCTGTTTGTCTGTAATCACGACGTGTGACGTTTTCAATGTGACCATCCTAGCGTGCGAGACACACACACACACACACACAATGCCCCCCCTCCCTCCCTCCCTTACAGAGACACCAGACACCTGATGTCCAAGTGCATGCGTGCGCGCGCCTTACTTACCTTGATCCTAACATAGCAGTGGGTTCCCAAGGACGTGTCATGCAGACATGCCGGGGGAGTTTCACGCGTCGCCCACTGGAAGGTTGCGCTCGGCCTTAAGATGATGCTCCAGCAAAGTTTCAGCAGGGCCACGGCGGTGCAGAGAGCGCAGTAACCGTATATCAGTGACCAATACCCCAACGCTCTCATTGTCAGCGCAAGTCTGATCACGAATAAGAGCACGTTGCGAAGCACTCTCGCCATCTTTACATTGCCGCCCGGGCCAAGTTAGATATGGGCTCCTTTCCGTCCGCCGCACGTTTCTGTTTCAACGCTGCCGCGACGACGCCGTCGCTCCGCACGAGCGTCTGCAGGGAGGATCCCGCCGGGCGGCTGGACGGGACGGCGGCGGCGGCGGCGGGGGCATCGCGTCAGATCTCACGCGGCTGCGCGCGACAAGCGGCGGGCCGTTCAGCCGGAGGCGGGCGGGGATATGTTGACTATCACGGGGCAAAGTCCGCGTTCGAGCCACGAGCCGCCCGCTCGGTCGGTGTGCGGCGGCGGCGTCGGCGCAGCTCGAGGGGGCGCTGTCAGGCCGAGAGACACGCCGACGATCGCTGCACGGCGACCGGGGCTTCACGCCAGCTCGTCATGGCAACAGCGCCGCAGCCGCACGCAGCGGGCCGCGCACACGTGTTGCAAATGGTGCCGCTGTTAACTCGAAGTCAGTAATAACGTAATATATTCTGTAATGTAATCTAATTTTTTTTACATATTGTATATATACAGTATATAGTATACCTAAGCAAGGTAGTCCGGGGCCCAGTTGTTCAGTAATCTGATCAGATTTTGGCTACGGGATTGGATCCAATCTTGAAATTGGGTTGTTTTAAACGATATAAAGGATCCTGAAATCGGATTAGATCACATAATCCAGGTTCTAATCTGGATCAAACCTTCAGTACTGTTGTTCAAAACGTTTTAGCTTTAAAATTGGTCAAATACATTACTTGTATAATGTAGAATCCACTTGTGTATATTTTGCACTTGATTTGTTGAAGTGGACGTTTGTACTGTTTTATTGTGCTATTTTCGGTCTGTTCAAATTGAAAACACTGACCCTACGGTGGCTGTTCTACATGGTCTTTACATAACTAGTAGCCTATGTTGTGCTATGTAGTCCCATTTACAGATCCAGATTAAACTATCTGAACAACTGGGCCCAAATGTTCTCCAGGTCTATTCTAGGATCATCTACCAGTTGGAAATCCCTGAGAAACCGCCAAAGGTATCCAGGAGGCATGTTGTTGATTTGGAAGCTGAGGGGGGCCATGTTTCATAGACTGTTGTGGAGGCGGCTGCTAGGAGCTGTGGTCAGGAGGTCATTGCCTGTTACAGCCCCAACTGGAGAACACACTCCCTAGTGCAGCTGGTATAGCCACAATTTTATGGATCATGCAAAAATCTCAGATGTGGCTGTTTCTGCAGTCTGCAGTGCACTGCCATTATAACTGGATGTAGTGATGAAATGACGCAGCTTGCTTAGTGAAAATACCTTTATTACGAGTAAAAAAAAAAGAAAGGAAATTCTTATTTAGCATACAAACTTAACATACAAAATGTTGATTATCTCCAAAAACAAAATTTGGAACATCCAGAACTGTATGAACAACAAAGTGCAGTGCGTGTACAGTGTTAACACAATCTTTGGCATTTTTAAGTAATCAACCAAATAAGAGGGATTGTTAAATTCCATTCCTCCTTAGAAGCTTTGGCGAGGACCTCCGATCTCTTTGTTCCGTCTTACTTTGTGCAAGGTTCTCTAAAGGACAGTCACACACGTGCTGGTAACATACATAATCAGTGTTTGTCTACATTTAGTATAATTATGAGCGAGAATAAACAAACATGACGGTAAATGATAACTTTATAGAAGAACTAAACACCACAGCACATTTCTGCAAACAAGACAATAAGGTGGCATTTTAATTAGTGTGTGGAGACTTTAGCTTGTCATACACAACTCTAGGAGGCCGTATCCAAATGTGAAAACAGAAAAACATGCGCGAAAGATTAGATTCAGGTTTGAACTTTGACAGCGCTTCAAACACAATCATCTCAAATTCGGGAGTTTTTCAGTGCAGACATTTGCCAACTATTTCAAATACAAATTAAGTGCAAGACCCACTTACATTTTATTGAATGTTTTTTCCACAATTACCATTGAATGCCCCCCCCCCACCACCACAATTACCATTTTTATTTTTCCGTCTCAAGACCATACATAAAGTAGATGGGAAGTTGTCTTTTGTGCCAGAGAAATAGCTCAAGTTATTCACTGAGACGACACACAGAAGTCTGTTTTCCCCCGCCACGTAAACCCCAGTGGCTTTTTAGTCCAAGTAAAGCTCAAATGTAGTCATGATGTCTCGCTGCATAGTCATGTCAATAGCAGACATCTAAAAAGAGACAAACCACAGAACAACCACAGTTGTTAAAATTTTACCAATAGCAGAACAACAGTAGAACACATGGATGAAGGTACTCACAGCCTCTCGCCTGCGACGTTCTTGCTCCTTTCTGCGGGCGATTTCCCTTTCCACCGAGGAGTGTGTAGTCAGGGGTTGGGTTTCTATGGGAGACTTTGGCTTTTGCTGCCCAACATCTTTAGGGGCATCTAAGGTAGACTCTGTGCAAATGCTGCGTGGTGAAGCAAGATCCGCTTTATTAGATTGTGGATTTGTTTCTGCTTTACATGGGCCTGGTAACCTAGAGAGAGAATGTCCTCGTTAACTACAAAGTCGCCGTTTTAAAAAATCAACCAGCTTTAACAGAGAAATAACTATCAGCATCTGTTCAAAAACTGGAATTCAGACACTCTGTATTATGCTGAACAATCAACCAGCTTTAACAGAGAAATAACTCCTTATCAGCATCTGTTCAAAAACTGGAATTCAGACACTATTATGCTGAACAATGTAGTCTTGGCATCTTTTAAAACTTAGTCTAAAGCCCAGTTCAGACCAAAGATTCACAACGAGACAAGTTGAAACTTGCAGCTACTTGCATGGCACCAGTCTGCAACCTTCTGAAACCTGCCGATTTACACCAATGCATCTAGACGAGACGGTGCATCGTTCCCATAGCAACAACTCTGTACTTCTGTTCCAACTGCTTTTCAGACTTTTTTGTAGCTGGATATCCTTTGCAGCCTCGCAATAGGAAATAGGATTGAGAGTTACTTGCTATAGTTGAATTTCTAGTATTGTTGGAAAGAGCAAAAATGTGAAACGGGTCAAGATGACCAGATGAATGGCTGTTGAAACCAGTCATTACATTCTTAAACTAGCCACTGGTGAATTGACAAGCTGAGTCGAGCTGAGACGGGCCAGGTCGTACGTTCTAGAAAGGTTTCTGTCTTGTTGCAAATATTTGTTCTGAACTGGCCACAAGGGCAGCAATTCTAGATGGGAAAACTTAATTTACAAGCAAATCTGATGTATTCGCTGAATACCTGCTTGTCTCAGGAGCCTCCCTCCTCTTGTAGCCGCCCATCTGTATCATCTTTAGTGCTTTTTCTCGTTCTTCCTTTTCTCTGGCAGCCTTACGGAAGTGCTGGAAGCTCTCGTTTGAGGACTTGATTGCAGTTGGAGTAAGTGACTGCCTCACCAGTCTTGCCCAAGACTCTGCATTTTTCAGAACAATGTCCTAAACAAGACACATTCCATGTTTATCTACAATCCATTTCAAATGTTGGGGGATGGGGGGGTGGAACCAACTAGGATCTTTAAAGCTGCTGTCATTACATTTTGGCCATTAAGGGCAGAAAAACATCAAATGGCATTAAGTTGACATGAAAAATTACTTTGCTTGAATTGCTACAAAGGATAGATGCACTTAATTGAAATAAATTATGAATAATTATCTACAATTATAATTTATTATCTAAATATTTAGAGGTCTTTAAAAGTTATACATTGTTCCCAGTGCAAAACAAAATTTTTTTAATAAACAGATGTAGCAGCAGGTGGCAGTGATTGCCCTATAAATGTTATTTGTTACTTTATTTCTGAGCATTTATTATCTTCAATCAATCAGTAGATCTTCCTAAACTAGTTTAATATAAAAATGTGTGACAGAGCTGATTTAACCAAAACCATGCTCTGCACACCGATCTGCAATTATGCAACAAATCAGGACAAAGATCTTAACCAATGCCAACCTTTCTGGGAAGTTGGGGTTTTTCCTCTTCACCACTTGCTGTGTTGGTGCAACGCAGGTCAGGCGTCACCCGGCGGTCAGGAAAACCCTCAGAGCATCTGAAATCTGGCATAAATACTTCAAAAATAAGTGTTCTGCTAAAGTATTAGTAATTTTTTTGAAAAAGGTGTCAAAGAAGGGTCTTCCTGTGACTTACTGGACTTCGCCTCATCTTTTGACTGCTGTGGGCTGTCTCTCAGGGGGGACAGCACTGGGCCCTGCTGAAAGGTGAGATTTGGTTTAACACTTGTGGGTCCATAAAGTGCAACTACTGTATTTTAAAACTTGGCCTCAACTATTATTACTACTACTAACAACTTGTCAACATGTAGAACAATCTGCACCCGTCAGTGGCAAAAACAAGCACTTTTGGTGGAGTCACTCACTCACACATAAAATCATCCCAGAGGACAACCCGTGTAGGGAACTGCTTCTATAGTAATTAAACTGATGGGCCAGATGTGTTAACATTCCCATATATCCCAATACAGCTACTTATAAATTTACGTTGTTAATAATAATTGAAAAAAAAACATAAAAAAAACAGACTACATGTCAGCCAAAATAGTAGTAACACTGCAAAAGGATTCTTTGAGGACAGCCTGGGAAGGCCCTCTCTAAATGCAACTAGCCAACAGTTTGCTCCATCAGAAGTACCTCAAATCTGGCTGCGGCCCAGTCCAGCAAAACTCCTGGAGATGCCATGGGGGATAAAAGGGCAGACAAATCTGTCAAAGAGTAAATGAGAGATGGTGATCGTCAGCACATCATAACTATTTATGCAAGCGGCAGGAAGGTGGAGATGAAAAAAAAAACATGAGCATTATACTCAAAACCAGGATAAATGGGGAGGTGGTGGTCCTGCAAGTGAGCCAGTTTTCACTTCCTGAACTTGTGTTTCTGAAGGACACTGAGTAAATGGGACAACTAAAAGGAAACTGGCAGCCTGAGCGGAAGAGCAAGGTAGTATTGTTACTATACTATTAATGATGTGAAAGAGAGAAGCATTTGTTAAAGAAGCTGAAAAAGCCACAGTGGGTTTGGTAGGTAGTGATGCTGGTCTAACACTATGGTCTCAGAGGTTACTGAAAACGGCTGGGAAAGAATGAGATAATGCAGAGAAAAATAAAAGGCGTAAATGTCAGTTTTAACATTTTTAAAGGTTTGATAGTTTTTTTTATTTTATCTATCTGAACGGACATTACGTAAAGCATAGGGTGACCCAGTTTTTCCGTGCTCCAAGGCTTACTGACAACAAAAAAAAGTCAAGTTTTAACAAGAAAGAGCCTGTAAATTGCCATGTGCCTTTTTAAAAACAAAAAGTTAAGTCTTAGTTAAAAAGGACAAATTAACAAACATAAAGCACTACCTGGGGGTGACAAGCTGATTTGATCACAGGTCTGGTCTCCATTGCGGTGTGTTGGCTGGCCTTTGGTTTCTGCCTCCATGGACTCTGCAGCAAGAGGAAGCTTGCAAAGCTCGACTTCTGTCAAATCTTTTGCCTCCAATATCTGCTTACTACAGGCAGCCTGAGTCACCTTCGACTTAAGGAGAAATGTAACATTCTTAATTTTCATTGTAACCAGCAAGGTTTATCTTACCATGAATCTTTTGATTACAGTAAGCAGTAAGCAAATAACTCAATGCATTTACCTTCGTCTTAACCTTTTGGCAAGAGTCTTTACTTTTCAGCTTCTTTGCTCTTGGCACTGAAAGACATGAATGTTAATAATTCAGTCTAGAGTGTCAGGCTTCAGACCTTTTCCCCCAAAACTATGGGATTTACACCTATGGCATTTTTATTCTAAAATGCTGAGGACCTATTGATCTGTTGACCTATTGACCTATTGATACCTTTTTTGGACCTATTGATCTGTTGTCAGTACACCGCTGCTCACCTGCCACACCCCCACCCACACTCCACCAAAACTTGTGATCTGATATTTATGGAATATCATATGTTAAGAAAGCCTTACACAAAATGGTTAAATTGCATTTCTTTCCTCTGTGTTGAAACAGGACATGTTTCTATGTGCAGAGCAGTTGCTGTATATGGAAATATATAAAGAAATTAAATACATTGTGCCTCCTGCTGTAGGTCACAGCACCAGTGTAAAGCTTTTCCACCATTTGACCTGCTTTCCAGAACAGTACAATGTTCAGTAAAACAGGTTTACAGACAGCATGGTTGTGTTTAAGTTACCTTCTAACCTTGCTGTATAGTCTGTAGAAATGTTCTTGTCAACATGTCAGTACATTGTGATACCACTAGCTGCGGCTACATGGAAAATAATGCCATTGATTAATGCCCACCACAATAAAAGAACCCCTCTATCAAATACTATAGTCTCAGATGTCATAGTCTCCCTTCCATGTAGATTATTAAAAGTGTGTGAAATAAACAAGAGTTTTAAAAACTATTTAATATTTGGTGTGCAACCAAGAGAAATAGGGTTGGAAGCGCAGTAGAAAGGCACCCAGGTGAATTCTGCCCATAGCTTATCTCTTGTTTAAAAAGGAGAGAAAAGTGGAGTAAAGTAATGTGAAGCCAGAGCAGCTAACCTGAGTCAGAGTCACTGCTTTCCGAACTGCTAGAATGACCATCAATACTACTGCTGCTGCTGCTGCTACTACTACTGTCAGAGCTGGATGACGATGAGGAGCTGCCGCTGCTGCTGCTATCACAGAGGCGTGAAGGGCCGGTGAGGTCAGGAGGTGGCATGACTTTAACTGTTAACCCAAAATTAAAAAGAGTTAACATGTAATTTTTACACTCCCATGTGGAAGCATAACTGTGATGATTACATGGTTAATCAAATTCAGTTCTTGCCTGCTGGCTTCTTTTTCTTAACAGAGTGCTGCTCTTTATTGGCAACCTGAGCTCTCCCAGCATCCTGTAGTTTCTCAGTCTGCTTTTCTCCTGCGGGCTTCACCAGTTGTTTTTCTGCAAGTCAGAAGAGATAATAACCCTCCAATCACATTGCAAAGAGAAGCTACAAAAAGGCTTTTGAATTGCCAAAAGATGGAAGCTTAAGTAAAGCAGGATTGAGCCGTACTTACTGCCAACGGTCTTGTTGCATTTCCTCAGACATGCCGCAACAAAACTCTGCAGGGCTCTCAGTGTGGAAGGCTTGAGCATTTCAAAGTCAACCTCAATGTCCTCTAGAGTGGAATGTTGCAGACAGGACTCGCTGGCATGAATGATGTTCACCAGCTTGCCCAGTTTGTCACCATGCAGCTTGTCGATGTCCAATTTCAACTGCTTCTTCTCCTGGTAGGTCACTGGTATTGATGGGCCCTCATCCTCACATTTTAAAGGCACTCCATAAATACCGTGTCTGTTGCCATGCCTAAATAAGCATACAACAATCTAATATTAGCCCTTAGCACATGATGTGGTTTCAACATCACTTAAGTATAAAATATAAACCATGTTAAAGGAGCAAATGGGGCTCACTTACAAACTAGAGCTTTTGCTGGTGGCCATTTCTTCTACAATATATTTGTATTTCGAGGATGTGTGATTTAGTCTAGCGATATCCTTTTCTTTGGATCTTTTTTCTTTTTTCAACTTGTCTTTCTTCCTTTGTTTCATCAGGGGCTCTTGGGCAAGTCTCTTCAGTTGATAGCTGACCGCTTTCAACTGAGAAGCCAGACATTAATGAGACAATTAGATCAAATGTATTGAAGTGATTAACTCCTCAAGTCATTTGCACTGGCATGTATATTATACCAACCCCGTCCTTTAGATTGGCCAGCTGCATGGCCACCTCTTCTGATGCACGCTCTTCCTCTAAGGAGCTTTCACTTTGAGAACTTGCTGTGGTTGACAGACTTCCAACTCTGTCTGCTTTTCCCTTGTAAACTCGCTGATGAGGTATGGAACAACCCTCTGCTTCTTGGGAAACCTTCAGATATCGGGCCTCAAAAATGTCCTGTTGACACAAAGACAAATGTCTTTTTATAATTATACACAAAAAAATGTGACTGCAAAGTTTTATGGAGAGAAAAATATGTTCAACATATTTATTAGGCCTTAAGGATACCCACAATGCATCTTGAGAGGAAACAGTAAATAAACATAACACAGGTACCATGTTAATTATTGCCACACCGATTTAAAAGAATAAAAAAAAGAAACAAAGAAACAATCACACACCTGCAGTTTTCTTGCCATGAAGACCACCTCATGTGCAGGTGGATTGTATTTGTAACAGTTGGAGAACATCAGTCGGACATCAGCAGCAAACTCCTTTGCATTTGCATACTCTCGTTGATCCATTTTGTTCTGAGGAAATAGCACTTTGTCAGGAAACATTATCTGGCTTATATTGAGAACAATGTTATGTTTTCTGATTAATCAGAATCGTGACAATCATCTTACCCTGATGGTGCTCAGGTCCATAGGCTGCTTGATGATGTCATGGTAGTCGTGCAAGCCCAAAGCAAACACATCCACAGGGGTATAAAAGGGCCATGCATATGCGTAGTGTCTCTTTGAGAGCATCTCTTTCACGATATCGTTGCAGCACCTGAGCTGTCTCAAATTCTTGCCCTCAACAGCAGGCAAGTCTTTCTTAGGTGGTTTGATGAGCCTCCCACTGCCTCTCCTGGAGAATAACGTACAGCGTGCTGAATGATCCTCAGCAGGGGAGGTTGTTGTGGGGTCTGCTTTTCTCTTAAAACCTTTTGTAATCTGAATATTTACAAAGAGATGGCACATAACCTTAAGTTAGACAAAGCAGTGGAACACAATATAGAATTTGTTTAGCATTTTGACATTTGATATTTCTAATCAAGGCACAAACACAGGCTATGCAATGTGATTTAAGATTAGTATTTGGCCACAATGCCATGAATGATTCATGTTCGTGAAAGACTACCACTTTATCTTTTGATAACACAAAAACATTTTCTGAATGTTTTCACACTATTGACAGTTGATTTCACAATTTAAAGTCAGTATGTAGACTGTGCGAGTTGATCAATAAAATACTTACTGTTGCATCAAATTGTGCAGACAGCTGGATGGGAGGAATGAGTTCAGGGACATCAGGAGGAATAACCGTCACTGTCTGCTGGAGAATGACTTCGGACACAAGGGATCCCCGCTTTACTGCACCTGTATGACAGGAGGCCAAGTGAATACTTGCACAAGAATCAGATGCCATTTTAAAATGATAACAATTTGAAAGCACAATTACTGTCCAGAGGACATTACAGCAAAGATCTAAGATGGCAATATTTGTTGGGTGCTTGGGGCATTTACTGCAATTGTCATTATCAAATACATCTGCAACAATAATACAACCAGCACAAAATTAATGTTAATATCCAGTTATACAGTATAGACCAGCAATATGAGACTAATTAAAAAGAAAATGCAATATTGGACCACATTTATTAAAAAGGTACAAGATAAAGAGTTTTCAGAAAGTTAGTTATTAACACCTGGTAGCCGTTAAGTGAGCTGCAGTCAGCATCCTGACACACCAGACTGAACATAATCGAGAATCATATTTAGAACAATTTCCTTTAGGTGTGACGGAATGTTAATTGTTTGTCCTCAGCCCTGTGATTGACTGGCAAGAGTCCAGGGTGTAAACAGCATGTAGCTCCACAGCATGGCTCTGGCGTTGGTTGGTTTCGTAACATTAGCTGATAAAAGTAATTTGCAAACAAAACGTGTTGTTCATGTACTACTCCTTTGTTATGTAGTAGTAGGAACTAGTCCTCTCATAGAGTAAGGCGTTCATTTGGCCGCGCATATGCGCTGTGCAAAAATGTAGCCTTACAGAATTTACTGAGTGATGGTGATCCAAGACCATCTTACTTTAATTTATACAAACACCTGTTGCTAAGACAGTATGTTATAAACTAGTTAAAAACATATGAAAATTTGTATTTTAAAATGTATTTTCACAGTAAGATCTTGGTACAAACTACAGTGCATGCACTTACCTGTAAAGTTTAAAATTTTAAAGAAATTAATTTGTTTTCCATGCTAAGCCATGCAGTCCCATAAAAAGACCCAGTTGAGAAAAATTAAACGCTTACATTGTTGCGCAATATGCTTGTTCCAATATGAACAATTTCCTTGGAGACGTCTGGTCCCTACTCGTTCATCCCCCCACAGAAAATAGTACATTTTGAGATATGCTGTCTGATAATCTGGGGAAATTAACTCCCTGAATTAAATGCGAGGTTACAAATCTGTTATCTTAGATTCAGATCTAAGCTTCACGTCCCATATTAACAGGGGGATGAAAACGTCAATTCTTCCACCTTAGAAACAGACAGCTAAAGTACGACCATTTCTAAAAATCAGACGCAGAAAAACTGATTCAAGCTTTTATTTCAAGCCGACTCGATTACTGTAATGCACTTTTTATTGGACAGACTTTAGCTCAGAACCAAGAGGAGAGAGCACATTAGTCCAGTTTTAGCTACTTTGCACTGGCTTCCTGTAACATTCCTCCTCGTATATAAAGCCAGTAATGGGATAGGACCAAGCTACATTTCCAACTCCCTTGATAATTATTTGCCATCAAGAACACTCTGATCTGCTGCTGTATTAGTGGATGTTCCCAGAAACAGCAGTAAGAAAAATGGGGATGCAGCCTTTATCAATTATGCCCCAAAGCTATGGAACACACTGCCAATAGATATCAGGGAACATATGTTTAAGAGTAAGCTTACAACTCATTTTTTCACTTTAATTAGCCATCTGCAATTTGCTTCTTCGTTGCTTTTAAACATTTAAAATTCTCAATTTAATTGTATGCACCGTTGCACTTTTAAATATGCTAATTTTATGCTTACCATTTTCTGTTTTATTTTTCTTAACTGCACTTTATTTTATGGCATTCTCTTCTGTAAAGCACTTGGTGCATTTAATATCTTTATTGTAAACCACTTTGAACTGCATTTCTTTTATGAATGGTGATGTATAAATAAAGTTTATTATTTTACTTAACGGGAACTGAAGAACCAAGTCACTAAAATGATTCAGTTATGCCATGACTAAGCATCAGACATGCTCGGCCTGGCAGATCTGCTTGGGATCCTGCATTTACAGGCGACATTAACACAGCAGATCTACCAGGCCGAGCATATCTGCTACCTAAACCTGTCGTTTGTTGATGTTAGCAGGGTCCACTTCTAAGCTAACGTTAGCTAGTGTTGACCAGAGGCGCTTCTTTTGGTTTCACAGGGAGCTGGAGAGGGGTAAAGGGACTCATCGTGCATAATGTCACATCCGTACAATTTTTCTGGCAGATCCGTTGCAAAGAAATCAGTCAACCGAGAAAGTTGGGAAGACCTAATTTTAAGTTACATTACAATCTGTTTATAGGCAATACAAAGCCATTAATACATGTAAAATGTAGAGTGTCTTTTAAGTGACTGTTGTTGTGAAAGATACCTGCATTTGTCGGTCTCCCTTTCACCATTCCCTTTGTAGTGATTACTGTTACTTCACACTCTTCCGTAGGCATTTGGGACACTTTGTGCAAAAAAAGCTTCTCCAGGGTCTGTGCCATAAAGACAATGTCATCTCCAGACTGTGGAAAGAAAAGGTTTATTATAATAGAAGTACTCAATGTAGCACGTACTCACGACAATCCCATTTCAAGTGCAATCTTCAGCACTGTAATAGCCTAAAAGCAAATGCCAGGCTGGGCAGGTGAATGCGAACTACCTGGTTTGCATTACAGTGTGATAGAACAGCAACAGAGGGTGGTGAGCATTTTATGTCAGTTCACAGACCTACTGTTGCATTACAAAACTTCCTCAAGTCAATTTCCCATATAATTAGTGTGTGGGCAGTTTTAAATGTACCTTGCAGTTGTACATGTACAAATGGTATTCTCTTACCCGATTGTACACATAGCAGTTGGTGAACATGGTGGTGAAGTCTTGTACACACTCAAGTGCGTTCCAGTAATACTTTTTCTGAAGACGCTTCTTAATAGTGCTCAGATCCATAGGATTTGTAATAATTGTATAATAATCCTGAAAGACAAAAAAAAGAGACAATCGCATGAATATACCAAAGTCTCCTTCCCCAATGGCAGTCTAACGGAACTTATCCTTCAAAACGAGGTCTGTTGGATGCACCTAATTTCAGGTTTTTATTTTTGCATTTTATTACTTACTGGGAGACGCAAGGCAACGGCATCAACTGGCTGGCGAAAGGGCCACGAAAAGTGATGCCTCCATAAAGCTTTGATCACCACCTTCTCCAGATACTGTAGCTGATTAGTTACACGTCCAGGCCTCTTGGAATTTATGATCTCCGGCGGAGGGGGATTTCCGCTCACGGTGGGACAGACTTTCACATCAGACATCGTGTTGTCCAAAGGCCACGAAGGGGGAGAAATGGTCTGTGGTTTGCTTTGCTGCAACTTAGCACTCAGACGTTTTCCTAAACAAGGAGTGAAGAGTAGTTTCCAGTGCTTTAGTAAATTGGGTATGGCATTTTGAAAAACACACACAAAAAAAAAGGCAATTCAGTCTCTCCTTAATAGTATATCAATTCAGAACACCTGTATGTCTTACATTCTTAAACATGGTGCCTACATTACCCACAATTCAACTGACATTCAGATGCTTTACATTAGTTGGAGCTGATGTCAAGCTGCTGGCCTCAAGCCAACTTTCTTCCAGCTACACACCAAGAACACGCAATTTAACAGCGCCCCCTGGAGCCACAGAAGGCTTAATACAACTTTTTTTTTTACATGTTGTGTAGCATCAAATGTATACTTATCCAGTGGAAACTAGTCCCCAGCAGATGTAGTATGTTACTGCTGTTTAAGTAAAGTTGCCAACAACCAGTGCCCAGCTGTTTAGGGAAATTACTCAACCGTTTAAAAATGAAACCGTTGAATTGTGACCCATTTCTTTTACAGCTTTTTAGTAGGAGCCAATTGGATTCGGGTGGTCGAGTGCCACAGGCCGAGTCCAAAAGTTGTCGTTTTGGTATTTTCATGGGATTTGTTCACAAGAAAAATATGGAACAACACCTGCTTTACTTTAATACATAGTTATATGAAGGCCTCAAGTTATGTTTTATGTTGAAAAAAAAAATGCATCTGCAGATGTATGTTACACATACCAATTTTCATTTGAAACCCAACCTAAATAAATGTACATTACAAGTTTTGTTGATTTTTTATTTTTAAAGACGACAACTGAAGAAAATACTTTCATACATGAATAAATCCAGTGAAATCCAATGCATGATATTTTTGTCCAGTTGTTCAACTCAGTTTTATTTGTTTGTTTTCCATATCATAACAAAGTTCTCTCATTTGGTGCATGGAGGGAAAAAGTGAATTTAAATTTATATGACCCATATTGCCATCACAATGATCTGGTTTCTGACAGAAATCCCTAAAAAAGCATAGCCATTTTTTTGGACATAATACAGCTGAATTAATTTTTCATCTAATTGAAAGTACTCGTATGCAATAACAATTTTAATAATTCGTTAAAGTAATTTATCAAGTAATATTACCATGCATTTACTGGCTCCGGCATCTTGCATTAGAAGACTTTATACATTTTATTTCATTCTAAAGGAAAATATCCGAGTTGCAGACTATTGGCCAGGGAAGCAATGTGCCATAATTTAGGTTGCTAACAATTGTAAGGCATAGACTAAATGACAAATCAGTTAGTTGAAAATGCAACTGATAATGGATAATGCTGTCTAAAAAGGTTACAAGCTAAACAATGTTAAGATGCAACACTGTCCTACTGTAAAAGCTTGGCACGCAAAGGGTTGTTTGCCATCTTCCTGACAAAACAGTCCATAATTCAAAAGTAAAATGGAAATTATAAAACGTGTTCCACTCCACTTTCCCAGTCGAAGAATCATTATACAAACTGTTTCAACCACACGAAGACAGTGCAATTGCAAAAATACCCTTTCACCGTTTGGACAGCCTCAAGGAAACCAGCCTGAAAAGCGATGATCATGCATCCTGATCATCGCTTTTGGTACACATCACGCTGGCTGCCACAGAATGTAGTAGGTTGAAATCTTCAGCACATTTGGATCAGTGGCTTCAACAGAGATATTGGGAGACACAACGAGCACTGTGGGAAGTGCACAAGGTAACAAGAATGGAAAGGTCAGCATATCCGCCACTGAATGATATCCACGGCAAACTTATGAAAACGTCAGTGGGTAGCGGCCTTGAAGCCAACCAAAACACAACCACTCCACAGTGACATTTAATCATAGCTCTGTTTTAGCCGTTTGGGAACACAAATGAACAAAGGGTACTGCATTCTATGTCAAAACCACATGAATGTCAACGCAAACCTAATGATCGGGAAGAAAAATATATTTTTTTAAAATGATGGGAGACCGGTCAGAGGAAAACCAACTAGGCCAGACTGTGTTTAAAAACGCAGCCAGCTTCCGGTGAAGCTCACAACAGCAGCTATTCATACAAACACCCAGGTTGTGTGACTGGCTGCATTCAGGCCCGTCCATTAAATGCCACATGAAAACGATCGCTTCACCTGCACCGAGTTTCAGTCATGGTTTTAATGCTGTACCACACAAGATGATTAAAAACAAAACTACAATATAGGAAAGACTGAGGCGCGTCATGCATGTCTGGATCAATTCCCCTCGTGTGGTTTTTGTCACTCGGCCAATGTTCCGGGTCTGGTAGATCAATACAGCCACAACAATTTATGTTAACATAATTAAAAGATGTTTACTTTAACCCCCCACCCCCAAAAATAAGCAATTCATTGCAGAATTTTGCTTTTAAGAAACATTTAAGACAGGAAACGAAACACCACACAAGGACTAACGTCAATTTGACACCCGATTTAATCTTAATTGGCGTTTTGAATTTAAAGTACGCCGCAGTTTAGCCAACATCCAGAGCTTTGTTGAGAGCGCACGTTAACGTGGTAAAATGAGAAGGCAATGAATGAAGCTGGGCAGCTTCGTTTAAGAAGTTTCTGGAGCTTCAATTTGGGTCGACGAGTTACGCAAGTGGCGCAATAGCGACCTACGCAGTGGCATTAGCTGATGCAATGCTAACGTTGCCAGGCGAATTTGGCCGCTTATAATCCGCTTGGTAGCCAACGCACTGACGAGGTATTTTCCCACATTTCAGTAAACGGCACATTTGTTTTACCTACCGGGGAAAAAAAAGAAAAAAAAAAAGGCCCGTTTATCAGGTGCATTTTTACTCAAAAAACCAAGCAAGCACGCAGCACAGCTAGCGTCCAGCTAGCGTTAGCTGGTGAGACGTGGTTGCTTTAACGTTATGGGCTTGCGTCAGCTTCCGCGAATACGTCGCTCACTTGGGCAGAATTATTACACGGACGACCTTAACAGACGTTCACGTTGGGAGAACATGACATTTAGTAAGCAATTACGGTGCTAGCATTACCTTACGAGATATCACGGGCTCTCGCCGTCAACTCTTCTGTGGCGCACCTGTCTACGGCCACCGCGTCACGTTTATGGCCACCTGCTCATGCCTGTACACCTGATTGGTCAAAACCCAACCAAGACGCGTTGGCTTTTCTGCAGAGAACCAGGCGCACGAAAATGTTTCGTTCGTGCAAAAAAACCTCAAAAAAAATCAACCCCGCACCCACTGTGTCTCCTGCAAAGTTGTAGCTACCTCGGGTTGTTAAACGCATTCAATATTTTTGTGGAGCGGCTGCAAACAAAATGGCAACGCGATGTCACGCGACAATCACGGAGGATACTGTCGATCAGCGATAATGCGGCCTGATTGGTGCAACGCCACCGAACCGTCCTATTAAATGATGTCGCGCGCAGTGCCCGTGTGACGCAGTAACGTGCCTGTGTGACGCGGTAAAACGGGAATGTGGGCGGGGCGGTGAGTTCGCGTGCTGATCCAGAAGCGGGAGACTCGAGTTTCATTAAAGAAATAAAACGCACAACCGACCTCTACAAGGATATAAAAAAAACAACTATATTAATTGTAGATGACTACAATTACGTTCCCTCATACAGGTTATAACAAAAAGTACATGTTGCAAGCAATAATAGACTTATTGTAATAATCCCCTGGCTTCAGAATCTCTGCTTTGCATATTACATATTCATTTTTGCCTGGGAGAAGGTGGGACAAACGAAAGTGCACATCAACAAAATAAAGCCTTTCCCAACTGTGACGTGGTTAAGATGGTTGATGGCATTAAGATATGTTAGCTGGCTGATGAAAGAAAATATATACGTGACTTATCTGACTCGATTATAAAGTGAATACTGTCACTAACGTTAGCCATTTAAAGTTAACTTATGTGGTATTTTAACACATAGAATCCCTCAGCTAGCTAACTTAACTTTGCTCCACTTGACACAAAGCTGGCCATTTTAATTATTACCTAGCAATCTGCTAGTCTTAATAAGCCTCACAACAACATTACTCACTTATTTTGTCACCCTTGTTCAAAACCCTCTGGATGTCTTCGAGTGTGTCCTTCGTGCAATAAGGCAATTCTTCTGGTTTTACAGGGGTTGGCATTTTTTGAGTTCTGACTTTATTCTCTGAATTCTGACCTTAATCTCTGAATTCTGACCTTAATGTCAGAGTTCTAAAAATATAACTAAAATAACGCCAGAATTCTAAACACAAGTCAGAATTATATAAAAAAACTTCCAACCTAAAAAAAAAAATGTTTTTCACGTGTGGCCCTAATCGTGTTCTGTAATGACTTAATTCCCTAACTGAGTCTGTTTTTGCATGTTCTCTCTTTATATATATACTGTATATTCCTAAAAATGTTTTAAACTGTGTCAGCCAGTTTCTATTGATATAACTCTGTTTTATTTATTAGCTCAATTTGTTTAATTCCCCTTAATAAAATAATGGTATAGGCTGACAAGTCTTCAACACATTTTCAGAGCCAATGGTGCGTTTGGTGTACCAACTCATTTGGATTACCTTTATGGTGCTCATGATGAAATACAAGTTTAAGACAAAAGTTTCAATGAATTAACACTCTACAACTTCTTAAGTCTAAATAAAAGGGCTTGGACACTTTTATCCACAAGATGGAGCCATTGGACAAAAATGGGGGCTGTAAACTTCCCTCCAAAGAGAGGAGATTTGATGACAGAAGCATGTGAAATGTTGTTGTGGTTTGTGCTTTTGATAGCCCAAAGTGATTGGCTGAAATATTTGCAGTTTTGTATAGACAAGAGAAATTTCAGAGTGACATGACATGTTATTTCACTCCCTAAAGCAAACGCAAGGAGTGAATTTCAAAGTGCATTTTCAAAGATAATCATGGAATTAATCGTGATACCCCTGATAACTGCCTGATAACTGATCAGATTGCTGTCCTCTTCTCTGTTGTAAATTCTTCTGCACTGCATGCCGCAGGTCGTCCACAGTTCCTGCAATATATTCGATTTTCCTACAGTTATATTTAGTGCTGTATTGCAGCAAAGCAAATAGTTTTCCATGCAACATTGGAGGTGGAGAGCAGTAAAGATACATTTGAGGAGATGAGGCACATAATATGCAACATGGCATCATTCTACAATACTAGCACAGCAAATAAAAGACAAAGTGCAGGGACGTTTAGAAAGTGAAAGGTGGTATCTTGGATGGTCAGATGTCCTAAGTGAGTTTTGAATCAGACCGTAAATAGTTACAGTGTCTGTTCCCTAGACAATGACAGGAAGCTTGTTCAGCAGGAAGGGGGTCATATAGGAAAAGGCTCTGCCCCCCAATGTTTCAAATGTGAGGAGTAACAACGGGTATTTGTTTTTGAATGAATAAATATAAACTCCTCCAATATATAACGTTTACACATACTGCTACTGCTACTCAAGGGTGGAATGTAACCAACTTCATGTGATACTGCACCATCAGCCATATCTGCTAGTTTGTTTTCAGATTAAGATTTGTACATACAATTCTTGAAAAATTAAAATGTCATAAAATGTGCTGCGTTTTTGTAGATTAAACAACCCAACAGTAAATAGAGTAGTTAGAATTAGATCCACCTCAAACACCTACAACTTTAAAATGCTGTTTTGTAAAATTAATCTGACTGGAGCCATTTCCCACATAGTGAGTAGGTCTACTTACTTCTGTACTTCTACTTTTGAATGCAGGACTACTTTTACTTTTAATTGAGTATCTTTATATTGTGATATTGCTGCTTTTACTTAAGTAAAGGATCACCTTTCTTTTTTTGTATAGTTTCATCCATCATCCAGCAGAACCCGCACATTTATGTTTGTCAAATAATGACATTACATTTTACCGGTATGTTGGTTGTCTGGGATCTTACAATTTTATTGTTCAGATGATTTTAAGTGTATAATGCTGAATTCTGAATCAAAGTACTCTCAACATACAGTACACGTGGAGGCACTTGAAAGCCTACTTTGTTTCATACATAGATCGGGAGCAGGTGGGGGAGGTGCAGACAGAGATGGGTCTGATTGTTCAAAACTTTCTTCAGAATGTGGAAGGTTGAAATGGTAAATGGACTTTACTTATATGGCGCTTTTCAATCTTTCCAGCACTTTACGGATTGGCCATTTACACACACATTCACACAATGATGGCGACGAAGCTGCCATGCAAGGTGCTGGCCTCCGCCAGGGGCAGTTCAGTGTCTTGCCCAAGGGCACTTTGACACGTGGACAGGAGGAGCTGGGGATTGAATGGACGACCCACTCTACCTCCTGAGCCACAGCCGCCCTGAAATAGACAGGGGCAGCATGCTTCGTAGATACAGGGATCTGTTATTAAATGACTTTTCACCTACTAAGTTTATTCTAAATGGGCCCCATATGGTTTTTGGTAAAAGATGAGGAGTCTGTTCAAATAACTGAAGATGTTTGGAGTGGTCCAGTAGCATGTGGTTTGGTTTTTAAATGGATTAAAAGGAAAGTCCGCATTAAAATAGAATTCAGATGTGTTTCTGCTTTGATTTAGGGCGTAAAACCCAGTATTACAAAAAAAAAAGAACATGTGCTGCACAACAATGAAAATCATTTCATCTTTCCTGCTACTGATAGGTATTTTAAATCAAAGTGAGACCATGTGAGACACTGTCCTGGTCCATTCATAGTCGTAGTGTAGTAACCAAGAGCCAGCTGGACGAAAGCTTTACCGCTGGATTTGCCTTTTTGTTGGAGCCGTTATGTGATTGAGAAGGTATGAGACAGCGCATCCCTCCCTCACTCTGGCCATCTGATTAGTCCCTGCGACTCAAGTCAGCCGCAGTCCAATAACACTCCCTGCCCAAATCAAATATTTACCGTGTCGCAAAGGCATTGCTGGTACAGAGAACAAGCAAAGGGGATTCTCACAGTGATGAGACGGTATCCCATTCATTACAAAAGATAACTGCATCCTGATTCCAAGTGAAATAGCGAGCATAAAAGAAAAGCATGTGGACACCACGCCTGTGCAGGTGGTGTTTTTGACAGTTACTATCAGACGTCATGAATAAAAGGTCAACTCGTTTTAATTCACGGTTTCTCAGAATCAATAACTGCAACCTCCTTTTAGCTTTATACAGTTAATGTATAAACAAACGAACGTAAGCAAACTTCACGAAGTGATACGACACATTCATGGCATTGTTCACCGGGTGTATATGCCAGTAAGGCACAATTTTGTCTAAAAATGCAGTATGTTTATTACCTGTAATACAATCCAAGCACATACTGAGACCATCTGTAATTTTATGCAGTAACACTTGGTGGTGTGGTATCGCTGACAGAGCATTGTTGGACTTGATAGCTAATGCAATCAACTGGGCCAATACAAACTAGAGGGCTCGAGTTACATTAATACACTGTGAGGATGCTTCAGATTGCGCGTGTCTTTGATGCACTGTTACGCTTCCTCTCAGCTGTATTCACAACCCTAACACAGTGTAAATAAACAAACTGGAACACTTTAACGGAGACATGCATATGTATGAGATGTAAAATAATTTGATCCCTTTGAGCGTTTCCATGTCAGCTCTCAAAAGCAGCACATGACTGTTTCTTTTCTTTTTTCTTCTTCTTTTCTTTTGAGTGTGTTTCCCACAACAAAAGTTTCCTTCCCTCTTGTCACAGGTGCCATCTCATTAGCGGTAAATCACTAAGCTGACATTCACATTGTACCCAGTCACACGGCATCGCCTCCTCAGTGGAAATCTGATATCACAGCAACGCCGTGCAGTGTTTGTTCAGGAGGCTGCGAGAGACTTCACACACAGAAATCATCCTGCATGCAGTTTAGTGCTTGTGATTGGGGTTGTGGGGTGGTGCATTTTAAAGTGTGTGACAAAAATGTCTTGTGAGAGCTCTAACATTTTACATCCTAATATTAGAAGCCGCCCAAACTTTAAATAGCAGCGATGCCAAATATACAATTGGCGTTTATTGTGATTACATACCTAATAATATCGGCTCATGTGCTGTAATCTGATCACAGTGAAACGCTTGAAATGAAAAGCAAGTTACTCTCGACTCCTCTGTACCCAAAATCAAAAGCAATACACAACAGGAAACGTATAGCATTTATACAATTTATCACATAAGAGGTTGAGTGCACTTATGGAGCTTTAAATACATTTATTGTAAGTTGCTTTGAACAAAAGCCACATGATTGCAATGTAACCTTGGGAAACATGACATTAAAACAACTCAATTACTTAATCCATAACAATGGATGTTAGACTAAGTTCTCACATTACCTCTAAAAAGGAATAACTAGGTAAGGAAATACAGACTAATCATTCCATGAGCAAACAAAAACAAGTGTATTCATGCTACTGTCAGGCCTTGTACTTGCTTGTAATTGTAATTAACAGCCAAAACAACTCAAACAATATAACGTTTTTCCAAAATTGTATCAGAAAGACACTGTTGCAATTGTTGCTAAATAGATTTCCCTTAAAGCCCCTAATTGGCAGAATCACCGCCAGAACACAAACTATGAGGCAGGTAGTTCACTTCACAGGTAACTATGCGGTTATTGTATAATATTGTGGTGTGTACAATAAATGCTCATATCTGAAAATAGATTTATGGCTTTTCACCGACGTCTTCGTGGAGTTTATATTACTGCATTAAAATCACATTTCTGGTATTAAATATGGATTATGTCAGTAAAGGTGATAACTGGTTTAATGTATCTGTTATCCAATAAGTGTTGCTTCCTATGGTCGAGTCCTCAAAAGGGTTAATGGTCATTTGCAGTTTTTCATTTATCCTCACTACAAATTTTAAAATGCACCAAACGTGCTACTATTGATTAACACTATTGCCAGTTGCATCATCAGACATGCATATAAATGTACGTATATATATTGTTCATTACGTATGTAATGGGGTCACGTGTACCTTCGTCTCTTGTTGTAATAATTACACAAAATCTATGTGGTTACACTTTACTATATAGTTGTACGTCAATGCAGTACTTAAGTGCTACTTGTTACTTAAACTTAACACCAGAATTATGCACTTGCCATGCAGATTTACCTCACAAACTCCCTTTACTATCTTTTGACAATAAGAGACATCTACACCCTCTCCCTGCAGCAGTGGGTGCTGCTCGGGCGCTCAGCTGTGGTGAGTGTGCAATGACCAGTAACAAGACTCTGGCCTTGGCAGACCATTCCCATAATCTGGCATCAAGGACCCCCCCCCTCCCCTTTACAGATACAGATCACTCCACGGGCCCTCGTGTGATTGTGCGAAGAGAGTGACCTGTAGCAACGACCCTGTGCAATAACATTTTGACGGTTTTTGTATAGAATTGCACTGCAAAATGGGAAGCGTCCCAAAGGCGACCACGTCGACCCTCCTGCAGGGGGGTTGGGGGACTCCTGAGGGGACCGCGCACCGCCCGTTGGGAAGCCCTGCAGCGGCCCACCTCGCGCGCCCCACTCAGCCTCCTCCCTCTAGGCCCCGCCCCCAGATGAAGCCTTTGCTGAAAAGGAAGACATGTAGCAAACTGTCCGAAACTTTCGAGGGGGAGAGAGAGAGAGAGAGAGAGAGGGGGCCGTGTTTACGCACGCGTTGGTATGATATCACGCCAGTTTCATGTCCTCAGCTGCGCCCCCCCCCCACCCCCGCAGCCCCCCTCCCAAAAACACCCAAACAACAATAAAAAACAACGGAGCGGCGTGAACGTCCAGCCTTAGCGGGAGAGAAGAACGACTTCCACATCCACCGCGGCGACGTCGAACTTCGGCCGAGTTCGCCTGGAGCATTTTCCTCCGGAGGCTCTCTGCGTGTGGTACGTTGCGTCCACCAGCCGCCGCCGCCGCCGCCGCCGCCGCTCCGCCTGCTTCTCGTTTGGCTTTGTCACGTTGTTGTCCTGTCGCTCGTTGCGCTCGGGTTGTCTGCGCAGCCGTGCCCGGCGACTCCAGCCGAACATCTGTCTCTTGAGTCCGTTGACACGCAGCTTTCTCCGCCACCTTCTTGAAGCCTCCGGGCTGTTAGCTAGCAGTCGCTCGCGCTCCTACACGTTTTGGTTGATTTGAGAAAAACGGGACACAAACACGAAGCGCAGAGTGTGCGTCCAGCGGTGTGTGCGTCCAGCGGTGTGCGCGTCCAGCGGTGTGTGCACACTCACACAGACAGAAAGCAGATGTGCGCGCTGCTGTGCTGCTCCTGTGGGATGAAACCTGTCGGGCAAAACACAAATAAGCCAACAGGACCGTGGATGTTAGTTATTTTCTTGTTGGTTTATTATTATTATTGTTGTTGTTGTTGTGGATTCATCTCCAGAGCAGTGCTGCTGTGACACAGGATCAGGCTGCTCATTGTTTTTGGAGCCTGGAGAAACTGCAGCGTGTAGATGAGCTGAATTATTTAGCACTTCTTTTTATGACACTGTCAACCATCTGATGCACGTATGCAAATTAGACTCTTAATTTTTTGTGGATTCATCAGTTTAGCTCAAATTCAATCAATTGGCTAAAAGCCGCACAACACGAGTGTGACCACTGCAAGCCGGGTGTATTATTTGTCACACATGTACTTGTGATCAACTACATGTGTGAAGGATGCCTTTGCACGGTGACTCGCACGGCAAAGGTGCACACCACGCACAGGTACCAGGATCTAAACTCGGCACAGGATGTCCGTAGGGTGTTGTGTACCTCATGGTGTTTCTGTGTACTGAAGCGTGTGTGGACAGGGCTCGTACAAGTCCCCCAGAGTTTGGAAAATGTTCAATTTTAACCTTTAAGTTTTCAAGGCTGGGAATACGCTTAATTTCAAATATGCTCCTTGGAAAATGGCTGTGCTTTCAACATAATCTGGTGTTTTACCGCACGTAAGCCAAAAAGCTTTTTCAAAATTTTGAATGAAGCCATCCCGTCATCATATTTGCTTGTGGTCTCCTGGCATTCATACTAAAAGTTTAGATGTCATGACAAAGAGCCTGGACATTTTTGCTTGTGGTACCTTGAACGTGCTTGAATGTTACTCTCGAAAAGTTCTGCTAAAAATAAGGCTGAGAAAAACTTGTCATCATTCTGTACTTTTGTGATGGAAGGTGTGCAGCCTGCACGCATTCAGGTCATATGACCACATGAATGTCAAAGACTGGGGACAGCTTAGTAAGTCTTAACATCCTACTCATGTACCACAAGCATGTGACACAGGCACCACCATAGTTTTGCTGTGGCGCTGCTCTCGTCTAGTATGGCTTACAGGAACACAGTATTATGAACCTCTGGACGTAACGACACTTAACTCCAGTGTATGCATGCATACGCGATGACACAGATATAAGCCAGAGGCCTTTAACACTGAAGTGACTGCAAGTATGTGGCATGGTTTCTGTAACGTGCTGTATGTTCAGTCCGTTCAGTGTTCTGATGTACTTTCCAGATCTTCTTTTGTGTAAAGTAGCTGCTCGTCGGCATGGACGGTCAGGGTCGAAGAGAAGTCACATGAGGTGATTTGAGCTGTTGCTGCAACAAAACCAGCGCCGTGACATTGAGCTTTTGGAGTAAAAACCTGTACGCTCAACCCAAAACAGTTTAGCTTTGCTGCCCCAGATAGAGCTTTTCAAACCTCCATGTGATGTCTCAACATGATAAGAACAATTTCCACCTTTGACGACTTCACCAGCAGAGTAACCCGCTGCTTTCTTTCAGTCTTGAATGTTGCTTTCCTTTGATCCTGTCTTTGCCCCACAGAAGGTATGTGCAACACAGTCAGCCTTCGTTTAGTCGGTGAGGAGATGAAGGCCAAGGAGGGGCGTCGATCAAACAGAGGGCACTGTCTCTCCTTGACTAGCTGAAAGTGTAGTATTTGTCATGATCTTCCAAAATCACTCCCCAGCGTAGGCAGCTGCCACACAGCCAAGCGACCCTTTTTGTCCCGTGCAAAGCAGCTTGCACGCTGCAGAGCGATGCACCTTAGTGCTTTGTGCATCACTTCCCACACACCCTCGATGGTTCACCACGAGTCAGATATGTGCGGCTCTGTTACTTCCACGTGGCGCTCAGATCTTCAAACGTTCAAAAGCTAAAAACGTGTGCAATTCCTGTCACAGCTGCTCCTGTCACAGCTGCTTCGCCACACGTTCAACAGTCGCCACAGTTGAAGTTTTGTTATTTTGCTCCTCTTTTTTTTTTTTTTTGAAGTCAAGCCAAGAAAGCTGAACAAACCACCTGCTGGAATGTCTTCTTTTAAAAGATTCCCGATTAATTTCTAACGGTCAAATTGCACATCAAGAATTGCTGACCTGCAAATCCAGCCCATCCAATCCAAATGACATCTTTATAGGATGGTGCACAAACGGCAAACAATCCAAACGATACTTATTAGAGCTGCAGCGACAAAACAAAAACGTCAGCACAGAAATGGCAAATATAGGTGTACGGTAATTTAGGTAACAGTGATGCCATTATATAGGACGGAGCACTCTGAAGTTTATTTTTCAACTCACGCTCAGTACATATTGTGTTCACAATTCTCTTTCATTGTTCCAGACTCACACGAACGAGTAGTCCCGTGACCGCTGCACTCCGCCCGTCACCCAGTGGTTCCAGTCGTGACACAGAAAAAAAAAAGAGTGCTCCAACCGCAGATGGCACTAAGCAATGGCTAATGACGCTGGCCTTCCACAGTTGGTTAGTCGTGTCCACTGGGATTGACCTGATATAAGAGTTGGTTTTCAGTGCCCACGCAGATGTTGCACCAATCAAATGTCAGTCGGAAGCAAAAATCCAGAAAAATAGAAAAAATAGCACTTCTGATCAAATAAGTACTCGAGTCAGAGGATGTAAACTGATTTCTTAGCAACAAAAGGTTTTAAGTCACACGTCGAATCTGATTTATCTTTTTAGGTCGGTTGAGAATTCTGTTGCGTGTGAAGGGGGAAAAAAAAAAAAGTCGGACATCCGTAGTGTATAATAGCACGTGGACATTTTGCGCTTTCATGGCAGTGTTTGGGGTTCGATTACTAAAGATAAGGCTTCAGGCGAGGTCATGCTGATTAGCGTGGTGGTGCTAAGCTGCTTACTCGAGACCCCACTGGAGAATCCAGCGTTTCCTGGTGCTCTCAGTTAAAGTGCTTTAATAACCTGTGGCAAGTTCCAAAGTGTTTTCACACCCAGAGAGCCAGCCAGCCATCCCACGCTCCTTGCACACGCTGACTGGTCTGGGAAAGGTGTGTGCAGCACGGCCCTTTGAAGCATGCGTAACCCCTAATTAACCCTCCCGGATTAATCCCCTGCTCCCCAAACTGCTGCTTGTCTTGTCTCATCTCATCAACTCCCACAGGTTATATTAAGTAGAGCCCAGGTCCCTGCTGTTTGTCCATGCTTAAGACGGCCTCGTTGACTTTGTCTGCTTTCTGTTCACTTTTCAGCTGGTGGCGTGAAGCTGGTTTCCTGTCGACTACTTCGCCGAGAGGGCGTGTGCAAAGCAGGCCTGTTCACCCATCTTCCTCATACTGTAAGCTGCAGGATCATAACATAATGGCTAGAAGATCCCCCATCCCCTTGTTACTTCTTGCTCTGTGCTGCCTGGCATCTGCGGGTAAGTTCAAAAGCGTTACCAGATATACAAAATGCTGTTTGTGTACATCCACACAAATCATTGTAAATGTTACTGGTAGGCGCCAAAGTCAAACCCATGCAGCTCTGCTATCAGGGATGCATTATATTGACTATGCACCAAGCCCTGCAAGTGCTGTGTTGTCAGACAGTAACAACTTTGCCCATACTCTGGGATTTTCCACTGTCTCTCCCAGCATGTCCTTCTAGACAGCGCTTGTCAGATTCGTGAGTAAGGGGGATTTACATTTAAGGAAAGTGCCGACAAGTTCAATCTCAGAATACAAACAGTCAGCAGGCCTACGTGCATGTGTCAGATTGATTGGAATGAGACTCGGATGCTGCCAAATACCCAGTTAAACTACAGCCGTTAAACTGGCAATCACAGAGAGAATAACCAAGTCAACTGCTACAAAGGTGGATACAGGAAATGTATTCATGTTATCAGTGTGTCATATCAATTAATCTGTGGCTCTGGATGATGTCACTTACTGCCACAGCCCACACCATACGAACCTTTTCTAGTGATGAGAATGCTGCACCTATCACTTTGGGGAACGTGCACGTTACTTATGACATTTTATAGGGACAGGGACTGACTCCTATATACACGGTAGCATTTTGTTTAGGTGTAACAATACTTACATGTATCATCCTTGTCAAAAATAAATACATTTAATAAAAAATACTCCAGTAAGTTCTTGTGAATATGCGCAACAGTGTCCTAGAGTGCTGAGACTTCTACCTTTTGACACCCTACCACTGACTTTACTTTGCCAGGGTCACCTGTCTTCTTAAGTTTGCTCTCCTAGTTTCTGTAGTTTGCTGAGAGTGTTTCTGACTGCAGGAGGCAATGACTGACGTCGCACTCACTGTGCTAAGACATAAAAAAGATTAATGAAGTAATCTAATAATAATCTGTTTTAAGAAAAGCGATGTCAAATTTGTTATGCCTTTGTTGATTGATAGCATGAAATAATGATTCAACTCACTTTATTATAGCGTTTAGCAGCAGGTTCAGGCCTATTAGACCTCCCTGGAAACATCCTCTGCCAGTCAAGAATACGTCCACACTAATACATTTTTTTAAAATTCTAAAACAATCTCCGTCCACACAAGTGTCTTAGCACCGTTTCAGAAATAATTTCCGCCCATACTGCATGCCTGAAAATGCACATCACATGACCAGTAACGTACATTGGTGCCAGGGTGTAAACAGAAGCAAATTACAACAAATTTTGTGGCTATCTAATAGTTAAATATTTGTGGCACTAGATGATGTATCACTAAATCCATTTAACATTATAGCGCGCGCTACTTTTATTTTTGGCATGGTAATAAAAATGCAAGATTTAGTCAAACTGCTAATGATGTACAAAGATGGCGGCACCAAGGCCGGCCAATAAGATGTCAGCAGCTCCCTGCCCTTGTTTTGTTTAGCAGCTAAAATATTGCATGGGAAAGTCTAATTCCAAATGACTTTTTATTCTCCCCAACAGTAATGCTCTATTTGTAGTGAGAAGTTGGGTTGTGGTCATATCTGCACTGGCTGGAAGTGGGTGGAGTTACATGTAGATGTAATTAGAACTGTCACCGCGCCCTCAAAACTCAGTGGCGGCTTTCGTCGGTAAAGTGACCACAATATTCAATTTACTGACCTAAGCCTGACACTCAGCCCCACAGTTTGATCACAAAACGGCGTTGGCAACAATCTGGCGCGAACCACACTGACAATCTTGTGTACATTCCCCTTTTCTATTTTTCGGCTTGTGAGACGTCCCGTTTACAGAGACTGGTTTCACATTGTGCGATTTTGGACCTGAACCCACTCCAGCTTTAATCTGCAACCTCCCGTGTTGCCTTTCCGTGGTAGCACACGAATAATTACCCAGCAGGGGGCATGCTACATAGCCCCCGAAAAAAAAGTGTGGCTGGCGTTTTTTCATGCTTTCCGTCTAATTGCCACCATAGGTTGTTGTTTCGCAAAGTCCTCTGGAGGTTTGAACTCCAGAGAGCTGACTTTTGCTCAAACAATAGCAGTGTAGCCAGTATGTGCTGCGGGTAGAGCAAACATAATTCCTCCCACAATGCCAGGATCTCCAACACAATGAAGTTGTATGAAGTTTTCCTCTATATTCTTCCTCATACGGCACAACACATTGTTGAACCGTGTCACAAGGGACAGATATTTACAGTTAGACAACCAAATGCCCTTTCCTCCAAAGTGTACTGGCAAGCGAGTGTGCTGAGCGATTCATGGACAAACCTTCAGATGCTCTTGAGCTCTCCAAACTAATGATGCTATAAATGCAAACACATTTTAAAGAATTGGCGCCAGTGGCAAGCTTTGTGTTTTCAACGTTTTACACCCTACCACTTCAGCTTATCTTTCACCTCTCCCTCTCATTTTCGGTCCGTTTCTATCATCTTGCAGCATCTGTGTAAACAGTCACATCTGCCCTCTAAACTTGTCAGGAGAGCTCTTGCGTAATGTTTAGATTAGTCTGCAATGACGCTTCTCTCAGCGTAATGCAACCCAGGGTCTGGGCCTCCCGTAACTCTTAAAAGTGAGACTGAGAGCACCTCGGCGTTCATATTTCAAGTCGTCTCTCTGCTGCCTCGCTCTATTTTTTTGCCGTTTACAACTTTTTTCTCTCTCCCAAGATCCTTACCACCATTTTGTGGTTGCTTCTCGTTTGCTCGCCAAAACGGTTATTTTGCGAAGGATATATCGTAGACATTTGGGCTGAGTTTGGGCTTCGCTGTGAAATAGGGTCTTTGTAGGAGCCATGCCAGATATTAATGAGAGGCACTCGCCAGAAGGAGCTCTGGCAGGATGCTGGTTATACTGGAGGCACAACGTCGGGCTGGTGGCTCGCAGAGAAAACGCCGGCATCAGTGATTGCAGAAGTACTTTCTCCTCCTCTTATAGCCTCTTCTGATTACCTATGGGGTGCCTTGAGTGATGGAGCTATTAGTGCGTGTCTGTCTGAACCACAACAAACAAACAATAAAACAATAACTGGAAAAAGGAGTTGAATTGTGCTCATATTCAGTGTATACATGCAGCAAAGTAAACAACTTTCTTTCGGCCTGCATTTTTGTATACCGTTGGCCGACAAGAGTCACTGTGATGCCAAAAGTGGTCGTAAAAGGTTCGTCTTCATCCACAATGCTTTCCTAGGGCCAGCAAGAGGGGGGACTGCCAAAATGCATTGTGCAACTGCTGTAACCTGAGAGGTGGGGGTAGCCAGGGGGAGGAGAGTCAGGCGCAGGCGTGGGTCCTCTGGTCCAAATTGACACACTCCGCACATGTACAGCGTGCCAAACCGACAAAGTCCCTTCCAGGATGCTAAACCAGATGTTGCCCCGTGATTCATGCGAGGAGCCGGAGTAGTGCAGCACAGATGCAGTGTGCTGCTAGGCAGAGTGGTTGGGTTGTTTACATGGCAACGGGAGTCCCGTGTGTGTCTTATTAAAGGTCTGCTCTCCCCCACGGTGAGGCCTTTATATTAACACCGTGGCCATTCTGGCCCTGTCTGTTTATATCTTTTGCTTATTGAATAAGGCCACCCTAGTGTTATCCAGTTTAATTAGCGGCAGGGTGTAAGTTAGATTGTAGGATATTCACTTTAATTTACTCACTCTAACTCTGTCTGTCACACTCCCTCGCTCACACAAACACACACTCGCACAACAAAGCGCGCCTGAGTGGACTTCAGCAGACAGGTCTTAACAGACAGACTCATATCTTCATCCAGGACCATCATATCTTGGCAGCCTCCCGTTAATAGGACGCTTACGCAAACCTGCAGGAGTAAACCGAATCCCGCCCCCTTCCCTCTCTCTCTCTGTCTCTCGCTCCATGGTTCCAGTAAGCAGGCGTGTAAATAATTTTGGTCAAAGCCAGTAATGGGAGACAGCTGGGATGATCGTGCGTTTTCCATTGTTTTTCGCAGCCACATGCCACTGGAGCCGGGGGAGAGTAAGAGTAAGAGAGTGACTTCATTGAAGAAAGAGAGTAATTGTAAAAATGTGGACTCCCTCTATTCAAATAACCTTCAGAAGCAAGGTGGGGGGGAAGAAAAGATGCTGTGCTACCACGCCGTAATGGTTGAGGTGTAGTTGGGGTTTTTTTCAGCCACAAACAGTGTGCGTTTATGAGAACTTTAGTTTCCTAATCACTTCGCAAAGATGCCACCCTCTGAGTGCATGACTTTTTATCTGCAAAGAAAATACCTAATATGGGATTCTTCCTGAAGCCAGGTGGTATCTTTCATCAGACCAGCCCCCCCTGGGGCCTCACCTCCCCCCACTCTATTTCCACCAGATGAGTCCTGCTGAAAGACCATGTCCCAATTTTGGAATCGTCCTTTGGAAAACAGGACTGTCTGTCCAAAAAATGACAGAAGGGCCTTTTACTTTGCCCTAAATAACAGATATTTGGGTTAGAACGCACGCACGCACGCACACACACACACACACACACACACACACACGCACACACGCACACACAGGCACACACGCTCTCCTTTACCACTTAATCTTTCTAATAAAGACAGTAGTTGTGGTCAAGGTTGTTGTGGGAATAAAATAACCATTAGCTGCAGTTGTATAGCCTTTTAAAAAACATACTGTAATAGGCTGTTATGGTAGCTGGAATATAGCTTACTCTTGTCATTATTTGAAGCATCTGTACAACAAAACCCCCCAATAAAAACCGTTACATAATAATTTAGCACATCTCTGTGTTGTGTCAGTTAACCTTCCAGTAAAGGGGCCCTCTCAGCGTCCTTTCTGCATGTCCGTACACGAGGCAGCATGGCATTTGACAAGTCATTCTACTTTTTTGCCCTTCCTTTCCTGAAGACGATGAACCCCGGAGGAATGTGGCCCCGTTCGGCTTGTGTGAAAACGCTGTCTGCTCTCGCCCTTTCTCACCTCTCCGCCTCCTTCACACCGGGTTCACACACTGGCACAAAGGTCCAGCATTGTTTCACTCTTTGCTTTCTGTGGATGGCAACCTGCTGCTTCTCAAAGGCCCCTATTCTGAGTGATGAGGTTTATGTCAAACATCGCAGCATCAAAGACGTCTTTTTGAGCTGCTATTTGATTGATGTAAAAAAACAAACATCAAGAAGCGTCATTGGTTTTATCCATTCAGCTAAATCCTTTCCCCATGCCCCCCCCCCCCCCCCGACCGGCTTACATCACTTTAGCTGTTGGCGGTGCAAAGGCAAACAGAAAAAAGCCCTTGAAGATATGTGGTTCTTGAGCTCCCCGGTGGGCGGTTCCTCTCAGGGAGTCCCTGGAACTGTTTTGTCCAAAAACGCCTTTTCGATCCAGATCCTCCAGTTGAGACATGACGTGGATGCAGTGTGGTGTAATAGAATCTCAAATGTTAAGTGCATTATGATTTAGAGTATTGTGTAGGCTCTACAACATGTTTTCAAACCTCTTTACATTCTGCCGGTTTTAGAAGAATTTCCAGACTTAAAGATAGCAACTCAACAAGCGTCCTTTGGGCTTTCTGACCTTTTACCTCAGCTGGTCTGTCAGGTGGAGGTGACACCTGTCAAAAGGCAGTTTTTCCTTGCCACCGTCGCCTAATGCTGCTCACGGTGGAATTGTTAGGTCTATCCATATAGAGTTGGTCTAGACTCTATATTAACAAGTGCTATGAGATAACTCTGTTATGATATAGCGCTATATAAATAAAATTGAATTGGAGGATAGTAAATACTGTACATTGAGGCTTTCTGACAAGGCTTGTGATCCAACACAAATGAAATGATTTCCAGAATGACAAGACAAGTGACCGTAGGATACACCTCCCAACATCCCCTACTGGTTGGATCTTTGTGAATACAGATGAAGCGGCTGCTCCCAAACCCCCACCAAGCTTCTGTCAGAGAACATGGCTTTTGCAGGCATCTGTGATTGATGAGTGAGATGCCCCTGGAACAGCAGGACAGACATTTCTCACCATTGCCCTGTTTAAACAGAAAAGGCACTTTCACTCGCATGCTTTTAGTACTACAAAATACTGCAATGTGCAGAGCGAGCTGATGGCTGATGTGGCCCACTTATGGGGTCTCAACAAAGTCATGTCTGGTTGAAACCTTCCCACATTCAATTCAATTTTATTTATATAGCGCCAAATCACAACAGAAGTTGTCTCATAGCACGTTTCATATAGAGCAGGTCTAGACTGTACTCTTTACAACATTATTTACAGAGACCCAACAATTCCGGACATGAGCAGCACTAGGCGGCAGTGGCAAGGATAAACTCCCTTTTAACAGGCAGAAACCTCAGGCTCAGGCAGAACCAGAACCAGACTCTGGGTGAGCGGTCATCTGCCTGTTGGGTTGATAACACATTGTACCACTACACTGTTGGTGTCACTGCTGCAT
The DNA here is from genome assembly GCA_036023855.1 of Gadopsis marmoratus. Lineage (NCBI taxonomy): Eukaryota > Metazoa > Chordata > Actinopteri > Centrarchiformes > Percichthyidae > Gadopsis > Gadopsis marmoratus. The sequence goes on from JAVQJF010020128.1 coordinate 34,609, forward strand.
TGTGCACACTTTTTGTCATCACCAACCAAGATCCCTAATAAAGAATTATGAAGAAATTTTAACTAGTTCACTACAACTGCAGTGTTACATTTACAGTCTTGACTGTACTGGTTTAGTTTACTGATACTGAACCAGAGTGAGGCTCATAGTAGGTCTTTTAGCTCTACTCTACAGCCAGTTCTTGTTTCATAACTGCGCTGACAACTTTTTTGCTCTTTGATATTATAGGTCCAGACAGCACATGTCAGCACCCATCAGTAAAGACATACAGTGGTAACACAGCCAGTAAAGTCTTTAGTCTTATGCACACATGCTAGGTCTCTCTCAGCGGTCTCACTTTACACAGTGGCTCCTGTGTTCCTCTGGGAATTCGCCTTGTCATACATTTCTTCAAAGCCCTCTGATTTATGTCTGCATTTAGAGGTAGAGGGACATGTACCCACCTCCATGCCTGTAGCTTTGTATGCTGCTTGTAATTGGTCAAGCAGTTTGTTCGACTAATGGTGATGGCTTAGCAACAGGTGCCCGCTCCATCTGTCGGGGCTGATGAATAATAACCAGGCTCACTGTCATTATTATTACCGCATCCTCACAGTACTTTTTTGCCCTGTGAAACTAAACATGATCATGATTATACGTTTTAGTGCCTTAACAATGAAGCAGCAATTTATATAGCACTTGTAGACAAACTGGTAGTCCATCTCTAGGGATTGCAATGTAACCAAACCTGGCTTTTTTCAAAAGCACGCCATGAGGTTGACATTTGTGATTTTAACTCAACAGCTATTGGATGGATTATCATGAAATCTGGTACATGTATTGATGTTCCCCTCAGGAAAAACTGTAATATCTTTGATCCTTTAACTTTTCATATTCGTCACAATGTTCCAATACGTTGGTGCATGACCAAATGACTGCAGAACTAATAGCATCCCCATCAACCTAAGATGTACTTTGTTTTATTGCTACTTATCAACGTTGGTATGCTAGCACGCTAAACTGAGATGTGGTAATATGGTAAACATACCTGCTAAACATCAGCATGGTAGCATTTAGCTCAAAGCACCGCCGTGCCTAAGTACAGCCCCACAGAGCATGGCTGCAGACAGAACAATAACAGATTTTTACTACAGATCTGCTAGACTGATATACATGCAGGAAGGAACATTCACTTTGTTCCTTTATTGTGCCCCCTCCAAACCCTACACCCTTGCAAATGACAGATGCATTTTTAATGGCACTTTGTTTTCTTTTGTGTTCAGTACCTTCACTGTTGCTGCAGTTTTTGTTTTTTTTTACATTCACACGGGTGTATTTTATAGTCTGAACACCTGTTAACATACTTAAGAACTGAAAAAAGCTTAGCCTGCATATCCATCCTTGCGTTTTCTCCACATCTACATATAGATGAAATATAATCCACTGAAACTCCTGCCTTCTTACAAGGTTTTTCAATTATATGCCAGCTGACACGATTTTGGGGGATGAATCTACCAACAAAGAGTGTTTGGGTGATATTGAGTTTCTGACAGGTTTGGGGGATGTCTGACTTCAGATTTCATTCTTTGATGGGGGAGTTTACGACTTCCCTAATGGAGTTCAGGCTCACCCCTGCCCTCCTCCCTTCATCCCAGTCCAGCTTCCTTCTCTTATGCCTCCATTTTTACAGTCCAGATATAAATCCTTTTCATAGGCAAGCCAATGACGTGAACTTACACTACCCTTATGAAAGGCTTTACTCACTTCCTGTAGTAGTGGCTCAAGGTTCAGGGGTTAGTGGGCTGCGCTAATGTCAATACTGCAGAGCTAGTGATTCTTTAGTCCAAAGCCCTTTAGGAAAACAAAGGCGGGCAGAATATTATGTTCCCTAAGCTAGTTTGCGTGGTTCATGGTCCATGGGAATCATGCCCCGCAGTGAAAAGAGAGACCAGAGGATTGTTTTAATCCTAGTAGTTCATATGGGAACTGGGATATCGTACGTTTTGAGGAGATATATTGAAACAAAGAGGCCTCTTTGTGATACTTTGTATTTATTGTAATTAAATTGCCCCTATTATTGGGCAAGTGTATTCACAATGCATTAAGTTTTATTATTGCCTTCCTCAGCTCCATTGTTTCGCCACGCAGGGAATTATGGCATTGTTTTATGAAGCATGTGTTGACATGTGTGAGGTAATCTGCACTGCTTTGACTTTCTTACGCATCTGGAGAAACACAATTAGCCTTATTGGGAACTGGACATGTGAGGATGTGTATACACATGTAGGGGGAAGGTTCTGTTTGTTGATCTTTGAAAACGGCTTTGTGGGAATATCAGATTTGTCCCTAACTGGCACACAGACTGACATCACTTCCTGTACCCAGATGTTGGCTCAGTGCCACCGTGTGGAAAGCAACAAAGTGCATTCTTTGGAAACGGAAGTGTTTATCTCTAGTAAGATAGGACAAGGCTGTATTGATAAATGCACCTAGCAGGGAGGGTCCTACTTTTGTAGTCTTTTAGTCTGAAATTTAAAGATAAATGCACATGGTCCACTTTTCAGTTTTATGTCCTGAATAAAGTATGTTTAAACTTTTTTTTTTTTAAACTGACAGAAGCTTTCATGATACAGTATTAAAGATGGATCATTTTGTTTAGCTAAAATAATTATTGAATCAACTATTTTAATAATTTAGTAATTGTTAAAGTATTTTTTTAAGAAAAATGCTAAACAATCCCCAGTTCCAGCTTCTTTTTTTTTTTAAGAGGTTAAGCTTTTCTTTGTCTTTATATTTTTAAGCTTTTTGTCTGGCAAAACAAGACACTTGAATACATCGCTTTGGGCACAATAAGCCTGATTAAATGGAAATAAGGAAAAAGGAGTTATTGTGGTGTTATGTGTTTCAATACTTACTTTCTTATCAGCAGCTATTCCCTATTTTAATACCATTTTGTTTTAGTTTTGTATACGTTGATCATGGTAAGTTGAAGCACATGAAACTAAGATGACCTGGGCGAAATCCGGCTACAGTCAAGTAACTTCCGGTGACTGTGCTGACGTATATTCCAAGAGTGCGAAAGTGAAGATGAAAGTGTATGATCTGAATGAGTGTGTTATTTCTTCCACCTAGTAAACTATGAATTCTCACTTTCATAGCTAAAACCACAGAATCTTCTTGCACTGTACGTTTGGTTTTTACGCCTGCCACTTTGAAAGCTTCATTTCTAACCAAATTAGTGGAGTCTTCTGACTCCAATGAAGACAGTCCTCACGATGTCTTTGTGTATATAAAATACAAAAACAAAAATATATAGACATTTAGACCCTACTATCAAATTTTGAAATCCAATTTTAAGCTTTTTATACAGTAGTGGAAATCTTACGTAAGCAGTTAAATAATAGTTTCAGTTATATGATTTGTGAATGTGAGTTGATCTCACAGCTGGGCAGGAGGGTGGGATTCGGGCGATGATAAGATGTAGATGTTGAGTCTGTTGGGCCGGATTAGGATCAGGCTGTCTTGTCCATGTTAGCTTTTGGTCCTAAAGCCTCATCTGTTGCTGATTCAGACAGCGAGTCCTATGAAAACCAGGCTTCCCTTCCATGAAAGTTGACTAAATTGTCAGATTCAAGGTTAAGAAATGGGTAGGTAGAGCTGTCCTGCCTTTTACTTTAGTTTGGCTGCAGGTTCGGTGTGCATTGGTTTGCTGGATTGAGACTGATGTATGGTAGACATTGGGTCATTCGTCTTTATGCAACATGTAGTATCTCCGATATCACGGATTACATTTTGCCGGATGCTGGGTAAATTAAGCATCTCACTATTTTATTCCAACAGTTTTCTAAATTAATGTTAAGCCAAAAATGTGCACTGCAGTTACCCTGCACCTCTTCTGGTAACAGATACCTTGTCATGTAATTTACTGAGGTTTGGAGACAACAATAAAGTCGTGCAGTAGGTTTACCACAGTAATTTGGTACTGAGGTACCAAAACACTGTGGTAAGCTGCAAGCTATGAAAGGGTCTAAATGGACACAACAGATTTTTTTCTGCATATTTTGTCTTAGGATATAGTTAGGGTTACACTCTCTGCCATTCTTCTTTTATTACAGTTGCAAATTTGCTAAATTTGAGAGATTACTGTTGCTGGAGTATCAGATTGACCGTCAGATTTGACTTTATCTGTTGGGTTAAGGCGGCGTTTGTGGTATAGTCTGCAGAGTGTCTGGTGGGCCCAGGCTGGACTTGTTTTTCAGGTTGATTGAACAACAGCTTCTCTCATTCCTCCAGGCGTTTGGCCTGGCCAGGTAAAAGGTACTAGTAGCAGCTGGACAGGACACACTCAGTACTCCATTGATGACCAAGGAAACAGAAAGATGGCTGGAGAGGAGGGGAGACAGGAGCGGGGGAGAAAGGCAGACACGGTGACAGAAGACACAACGCTGTGGCAGGGCCAACAGTTGCAAGTGTTTGAGGTTGTAGGCTGATGGTAACAGCATATGTGATGGGATTAGAACTCTGTGAGTTTCAACTGGATAGAGAAACTGAACAAGTGATGAAAGCCTCTGTCTGCTGTTCAGGCTCACAAGTGGAAAATTTGGCCTGATGGCGGCACTAGAGCAAAGGGAGTCATCAAAAACATTAGGATTCATCCTCTGGGAACCATGACTATGCATTGTGGACTTTTCATGAAAATCCAAGCATTAGTTGTGGAGATAGCTTGTCATTGTCTAAAGTGTTAGTCATGGAGAACATTTTGCCCAATTGTGCAGTTGAATCATCTATGAAAGATTTCATAAAAGAATAGCCAGTATTTGGAGCGCTGGAGCAAACTGTTAAACAGACATACTGACTGATATTACTTTTCTTAGGCAAAACCAATTCCATTAAACTTTTAATGCCCTACTTTCTATCCACGTGGTACTTTTTAACCCCGCATGCCTCCCTTTTCTGTTGTCATTTGAAGCAATTTAATAAATCAGCTCATTGCCCAATGTGTACTGTAATCTTTTGGCAGTCTCCCAGAAAGAACTACATTTGTCTTTGTTTGCCTGGCAGTTGTTTGTTATTCTCCATGTGTGAGGGGAAAAAGTGAGCTGGAGTGCCCTCAGACGTGTTTGTGGGAGTAAGACTTGATGACATGGTTAGAGAGGGAATGGGCTTTGGTCCTTTGGGAGGAAAAGGGAGGGTTGAAATGGAGGCGGGGGTTGAAATGTTGATGCACCACAGGTTTTTGCCATTAAGACCTTGCCATTTTTAATATGTGTATGCTCCCAGTAAGAGTTGCGAAGATAACCTCTCAGAGTGAGTTCGCAAGCAACTAAAAGTCAGCACAAAGTCCAGGTTGAGACATCTGTCAAGGGCTTGGGATTTGTCTCAAGAGACAAATATGGTAACAATAAAGCCTCTGTGTTTTTCTCACAACACAGAGAGGGGAGCTATGCCATACATGGTCTCTAGCTTTATGGTGATCTAACATTGGCTTATTGGACAGCGCTGAAAGAGAAAACAATAGCTATGTGTTCTGAGCAACAACAAAAAAAAGCGTTTTCCCCCCTAGCTGTACCCCACTGCTGAGGCACCGTGTTTTTTGACTCAGTTGGGGAGAATTTAACGTTGTTATCTAACTGTCTTTCACTCAGACTTTAATGATTTCCAAATGTCCCATCTGATTGCTGTGGCAACCTTGGCGTGTTTAGCATGATGTGTTTGAAACGTGAGCGGGCCTTGGCTGGCACAAGGCTCTGGGGTAAAACACAAGGTCTGACCCCGAGGAAAAAAAACCTGGCCACAGACGTTCTCATAGTATACACGACTCTCTAATGTGAAAGAGCTGTTGGGTAACTCACTCCAACCTCAGCACTGTGTTTTTGTGCCTCCCTGATTTCATGCAAGGTGGGTGTGCTCTTGTTGTGTATGTGCAAGTGGGTCGTACAGGTGTAAAGCATAAAGGACGTTCCCTATCACGTAAGAGCAAATGTGAACGTTAAGCGCAATCCTGTAAGCATAAGTGAACCTGCGTTCACTTAAAAAGTCAAGTAGTCCAGACGTCCACACAGACCACTGTCGATTACAGCTGACTGTGCAGTAAACAAAACACAAGACCCGATGGACTGAGCTTCGGTGTCTTTACACCCTGCTGCTTTCCTTGATTGACCGGGCTCTGCGACTGTTTTTGTAGTTGTGGCTGCTGTGATGTCTGAAAACAGAGCATCTACTAGAGAGCAAAAGAGAGATCCATCCATATACCTTTGTCTTATTAATGCACCCATATGGAATTTCATGGCTGACAAACGCTAACTTATTAGTTTGACCTGTATTTTTATCATAAGAAAGCAGTTTTTTTTTTACAGACTTATGTTTTCTTCCCTTAAAAGAGCACTGCACTTTCATATCACTGTCAGACAGTTTAAAAAAGAAAAGCATCAAAATCGATTCAGCAGAACCAGAGATGATACAGAGGTCTGGTGAGCTCACTTGTTTCTAACCCCAACTGAACCATGACTCACAATAAAAATATATAGTGAACTGATATGTCGTGCATCCCATTTAAAGAGTCATCACTTGTTCATGAAAATCAGATTTGTTTAACTACTTGGAGAGATTTGTTTCAGAAAGACAAAAAGGACTTTGTACTTGCAACAAAGAATGCATTCCTTATAGGATGTAAGGAATAAGCATAAGTGTGTGACTCACAATGTGTAAGAATATGAAATATGTAACCTGCGATATGTAACCTTTTTTAGAACCCTTTGCAACAGTGATTTGCTAAGTTTTTAAATTTTGTGACCAATCAAATGCCCCTGTACAGTATGGCATATGGAGAGTTGTAAAGGGTGAACTGGATCATTACTGTAGACCATGCTGACAGGTGTTCTCGCATCAGTGTGTCCAGGCCCCATGGTTAGTTACAGGCTTCACAAGGCACAGTGCACTTTAAGTGTAAAGTCTGGTTCTCCTCCTGATTGACTAGAGAAGGTCAAACTTGACCATTCATGTAAAAGGAAAACGATTGAAATTGCCTTAAGGGAATAAAAATTGGAGTGCTGTGCATTGATTATGTGTCTCTCACACATTCTCAGCCTGTAGATGGTCAGACGTAGTGCCGCTACATTGTGAAGAAGAAAAACCTACATTTTAACGTAGGTTTTTCTTCTTCACACTGTAGCGGCAAAAAGGTGGTCTAAGGTACCCCACAGCCCTGTCAGTTGAACTCTTGTCCCCTTCATCGATTCCCACCCATCACGTTCCAAATGTATAACACTATTGATTATATAAAAGTGGTTATTGTTACAATAGTTTTTTCATACAATTATTATTTAGGTTCTGCAATTGCACTTCTACCACTTAGAGTGAAGCTGAATGCTGCAACCATTTATCCATTACTTTTAGTTAATCATTTCAATCAGTTATCCATTACTTTTAGCTACCTGTTTAGACTTCTGTGCACGCTTGCTTTTGTTACATACTTTAACTGGTAGTGTTCAGGTGTTACAGCTGCCTTTAATATTCCTTTAATCAAAATTATGATTTCTAGTTTTTCAAATGAGTTGAGCAACTTTCCATGTACCCATTGACAACTGCAGAAGTACCCCCTAGGGTACAACTACACCTGGTTGTGAATCACTGAGGACTGAGGAAAAGGTGAATTTACTGACTTCTGTTGAGTCAATATCATGTGAGACATGACATTTGTATCCTTGCACATACTGTAGTGTTTGAGTCATACAGTTTTCTTTTCTTCACTACAGGGCCATTATTTCGTAGCCCATGTGAGCTGCTGCCTGTGGGCATGGGGCACCCGGTGCAGGCCATGTTGAAGAGCTTCACCGCCCTGTCAGGCTGTGCAAGCAGGGGCACCACCAGCCTCCCTCAGGAGGTCCACATCATCAACCTGAGAGGACATGCTCCGGAGGGACTAGGCAACACCCCGGCAGAAGTGAGTCATCCTTTGTCAAAGAAGCTAAACTTAAGTTTTATTTTCTACCACCATTCAAGCGCTCATTCAAGCTGCCAGCACATCTCCTAATTGTGTTCCTACAGTGGATGTCTGTCTTCAGGTGTTCTACAGCATGTCTCATGGCAGGACCCCTCAAGGTTAGCCATAGTTTTAAGCTGACTCATGGGCCCACGGCCATTGAAAAGGCTGCGTCTGGATCTTAAACTGTCCCAAGTTCCCATCCCAGCAGTGTGAAAACCAACATGTATAGGCTTGACATTGCAATGTTTCTGCTGATGTAGGCTTGAACGTTGCCAAGGCCAAATATACAGAATCACTGTGTGTGTGTGTGCTGCATCAGCAGGTAAATACCGAAATGACCCTCTGGTTTCAGTGGCTGTGCTTGTTCTGAAGCTTTACTACATGAACTTCTATGATAGATTTCTGTGATCATAACAATGAGAAGGATTTGTCTTTTGTTGTAATCTGTCATGTTTACTCCACACAACGTTGTCCCAAGATGGTACAATATTTAAACAGTTTTTCCCTGCTTGAAACGAGCTACGTTTACTTTCACTGTCACACAATCGGTGTAATCCAGCTGATAAATTACCCAATCAATATTTATTTAATTGTAGCACGGGCTGTGGTTTTGAATGCATTGGGCATTATTTTAGTTTTAACAAAGATATTTGGAAGAAATAACAGGAGCTATTTCTTTTCAATTTGAGCCCTACAATCTATATTCCCGAAACAAAAACATCTCAGTTTTATCTTAGTGTTTTTCAGCCATAAGTCATATGACATCGCAGCATGTTTTTCTGCCTATCATATACGTAGGTGAGGTGACCACGAGCTACTCTCATTTGAGTGGCCCCCAGTTGCAATAATAGTCTTGTTTTTGATTGGCTAGTGGGTTTACACTTGTCTTATTGCAAAGTAGCTTCAAAAGCTGTTTTCTTAATCAAATCTACTCTTCAGGTAATTATTTGAATAAAAGTAGGTAAGATAAAAGGATTTCAGGCGGTCTATCCATCGCCACTTCATTCAATACCTACTGTATCGTGTATCCTCCTTTTGAGTGCACTATGCTACTTGCAGACCACTGGAGTGTCCTGCGAAATATAGGTTTTTGTTTTTGCTTCATCTAGCTACAGATCATTTAATTTTCAGACCAATGGAGTGGCCACCAATGGAGTGCAAGGCAAAGTCCATACAGTACGGATTTTTGACATAAATGACTTAGAGCCTTTCTGTTGCTAAACAATCTAAACCATATTTTAGCTGCTGTTAAAGCTGCAACAGCCCATGACGACTGGCTGTCAAAATCTTATTTTCACTTGCTCTCAAGGGACCCTTCTGCTGGAAGTGATGGACACAATAATGGTTCATGAATACCAGTCAACTGACAAGGTCTGGTAGTAAAAAAGATTTTTGTATAATTTTGTTTATTTTGTCCCAAGTTCATATTTTCTACAGAGTTAATTTAAAGCAGAGGGATACATTTGCTCTGTAAAACAGCATAACTGTTATGGATAGTCCAGTAAAACCTTTAGTTTGAGGGTGTGTGAAATTCATCTCTTCGCGTCAATTTTCCCAGCTGTTGGTAACCCGTCACCTCCATGGTCAAGTGAGGACTTTTGTGGAGGAGGCAGGAATCCAGCTGTCTTTTCCCCTGCCTACATCCTTGGCTGCAGAAGGTCACTCCAGCTTTGGTTGAACTTGGATGGCCCTGCAGAAACCTGGTCTGTGAGTGGTAGTGGTTTCTGCTAGTGATAAGATAAGATCCCCTGAAGGACACTTGGGACACTCTGCCCACTGCTACTCTGGTCCTTGATTGTTTTTCCCCCCTGGGTCGTGGGTACAGATTGGCCTGTTCGGGCCCAAGCAGCCTCTTCCTTAGTGCATAGCCTTCAACAATCCTGTGCTGGAGGGCACACAGTGCGTCAGACTGTGGTCTCATTGACACAATCTACCCTTGGTCTTTCGTGACAGGAGCCTGCTAATGAACGTGATAGCTCGTTTTTTTTAATCTATACAAAAAAATGTGTAAAAACGGCACATTGTGGTTTTACGGGGAGGAGTTTGATATTTATTGTACAGACACGAAAGTGGTATGGATCTTATTTAAATGTCATCAATAAAGCAAAAAGGGTATTTTCCTTTTTAATTTCAGTGTTTTGATCCACTTTAGTTGTCTGATTTGGCAGCGTGCAAATTGATTTCGCTCTCAGTAATGAGTCTTTTCCCGTGTTTGCTTTGGCATGTGCATCCTTTGCTGTTTTTCAAAGTCAGCAGAGAGGTGGTTGGTCGGCCTGTGATTATGTAGATTTTCTTTGAGTTCTCCTCCTCATTTCTGCTGATGGGGGGAGGAAGTGGTGTCTGCGCCACAGAGCAGACTCTATTTGGATGTTTTGTACGATGGCCTGCAGCATAAGGGGGTGCCCGTGGCTGATCGTTGGCTGTACTAGACCTGGGATGAGGGGCTGCAAGAGAACACGATGTGCCCCAGTGACTCCTTAAGTGTCTGGATAGCCAAGCCTTGACCAGGTAGGGCAATAAATCTGCTATTACACATTGTGCGTGCGTGTGTATGGACTAATGTGGACTAACACGTGGTCACTTTCAGACACACAGAGGCACACACACATCCTGCAGCTGCGATGTCTGAGGCCTGCTTCACATCTCTTTCACATCCACGTGTGAAAGTCACGGCTTGCAGTTTGTCCATATTTTCAGTAAAGACGTGAGCGCAATGAATTGTTTCCTGCCTGCGCCAGTGAACCCTTCTGTATGGGCATTAATTAGGGGGGTAGGAACTGTTCCACAGCTGGACCTGACTCAGAATACACACTTTGGCTCCTGGCCAATCTCCACAGCAAAGCTGAGTTATTAAGTGCAACAGAACACCTCAGTAGTGACTGCGCATAGTGCTTCGCCTGAGATATGCTACCATTTATAGGGCTTACAGTCACCATAGAATAACACACCAAAAGGAGAACATATGCTAATCATTCATACAAGCAGCCTAAGGCTAGAAATTTCCACAATAATATTTTGGATAGTATTCTGGTGATGTACAAGCCATGTGTTCCGATCTGCTGAGGTGAAAGTGTAGCAGTCTGTGCGTCACTGTTCGTAATGCAAGTTTGAGCTTTAAACCACTTGCATTTAATACAAGCGCTGCTGATTTAGATGAATGAGGAACAACAGTTGTAAGAACATAACGGTAATTCATCTGGAAATTGGTTCAGCCTAGTTTTGCAAGCATTTCCTCACAGAAATCAAATGACTAAAATCAAGTTCAACTTCAAGGTCAGTATTTAATTGCCCCGGTCACTGTTCAGAATGTCAGCCAGTGAGCGAATGACTACATCCTAATCGTTGTAGTACTGAAACTTGGCAGCAGGAAAACAAATAATTATTTTGAACAATCAATTTAAGTTAACACCTGATAAAATAAATCCACGTAATTTGTAGTGGTCATGATGGGTTCAATTTCATTTTACTACTGCTTCTACAGTACACTTGTGGTAATTTCATTTAGATTTCATTTAGATTTGACCAGTGTCTCAACTCTTAAATTTAGCTCTCTATTGCCCTTCATTTAGATTTAAAGCTGATACATGTTTAGGTGCAAGTTTTGAAGAAGATTCAAGACGGTCAGGTTGTCACGCAGCTACGTTAGCAGTTTAACGTACAGCGCATGATCAAGCCAAGACAATTTCATTTATATAGTTGAAAATTACATGTAGACAGCCTAAAACGTGCAGCTCGGTTTTTACTAAAAGACCAACGGCAATGTTGGAATGGTGATCAGTCATTCGGTTGGTCAGTAAGTCCACCTCCCTGGTTCAGACTGAAACATCTCAGAAACTATTGGACTATTTTATCATCCTCTGGATTTATACTTAACGTTTCTTTTAGACAGTGGGCTGTTTGTTTTGTAGATTCCGAACTCTCCTTTTTCATAAAATGACAAGTACCGACACTGGCTCGCCTGGACAATAATTTTTTTTTTATTTCTAAAGTGTTATTCACATTTGTCTGAAATAAAGAGTGATGGTTTCCTCAGCTCCAGTGGTCTTGATCAAAGTAACAGAAGCCCCCTTTCTCTTGTAAACCCATATGGGCCTCTAAAGGAAAGACAGCCCAGGCTGAGAGGCAGTGTTCTGGAACAGGACTAGGCACTAGGTGTGTGTGTGTGTGTGTGTGTGTGTGTCTGCGGGTCGTGATTTCCTCAAATGATGACAGAACAATCGTCACGTTTTCCCAAAATTCTGTTAGATTGTGTAAGAAGGATCTAATCTCCTGCAGCAATAAAATAAATGAGAGTTACAGTCAGAGCGAGCTGTGCTGTCGGCTAGACTTGCTGCTCAAATTTCACAGAAGCTTTAAACCCCATTGGGATCTATTCGTTGGTTGAGAAGTGACCTTAAGGTATTGGTGTTTTGCCACTTAAGCTCTTCCAAAACAATAACCTCATCCTGAAGTGTCCTTTTTTGCTCCCTGCTGCTCTGGTTCAACGGCGTAGGTATCAAGTTCGAATATTTTTCCACATGCTCCTTCTGTCACATGCCAAAGTGGCCTTTTAATAATAATAATTGGACCGTTCAGTCGTTTAATGGTCAATCACGATACACATATGCAGAGAACAGCTCAAACACACACATACACGTTGAAGGTTATGCTCTGCTTTTGACCCATCCGGCCATCCTTCCTCCGAGGGGAGCTGGAGCAGTGGTCAGCCTTCTATGGCGACCGGCTAACAAGCCACCCCGACGTGTACGTTGATGCAGATGTTGGCACTGTGGTAGACGCCTAATCCCCCAGCTGCCGCAAGCTGTAGAGCAAAACGAAGCAACACAAAGAAAAAGAGGCCTGTCTGGGCACAAAGTTGAGTGATTTAAAATAAACAAAAGGTGGTATCTCGAACGGGCCGTCTTTTTCTAATCAGTTTACCAAAGCCAAACATCAAATGCAGCCGCGGGCTCTGAATAAGGGTGAGGCAGAGCAGATGATTGTTTTATCAGCTGGAATTCGCAGATATCTTTGACTGTTTGAGGGGCTAGTTGGAGGAGCTCAACAGGCAAGAACGGCTGGCGCGAGCACAGTGTCTCAAAAAGCCAGCAGTGTTTTCATTTAATCTTTCATCGAACGCCATACGCTTCTTGTCGGTCGTCAATATCGTCAGTCAGAACCAAAAATTCACACCCCGTGGAAAGCAAATTGTAGGGGCCACTATCAACGCGGAAAAATACATTAAACTTAAATTTCTTCTTTTGTGTAATCACACATTTTGACCAAATAAGGTCACAAATCACAACAAACGCCAAGGTGATGCAACTGACTTTTTTTGTATTTTTTTTTTTTTACATTTCAGATTGACTCTAATCTAATCACAGTGTAATCTTGGTCTTTCCTCCAGACCCGGTGCCCCCCCCCCCTCCTCGATGCCGTGCTGCATGTCCTTCCATTCTGCCATATCACTCACAGATTGCTATCCGTAGGTCCCGTCTCACTTTGACGTCTTTTCGGGCTGTTTTCTGGCAGTTTGGCGTTGAGCTGAGTGCAGACTGATTACTATCGCAGTTCAGGGGAACGGCTCCAGGTAGCATCCCCATCACACTCAAATATGTGGGTGGCCCTGATAAGCGCCGCGGACAACAGGTTTTAGTCCAGCTCCCCTCCATCGCTTAGCTCCTTTGCCCCGGCTCCCCTTCCCCCTGTGCACCCCCGGTGATCCAGAAAGAACCAAGATCCAGACAGACAAGACACACGCACATGCACACACATCAGATAACACAGTCTGATTGGTCCCAGGCTGTGTGCCATGACGCTCCAGTTCTTAGCCAGCTCTCTTTGTTTTTCAACTTTTGCAATGTTCCAGGTTCCAACGTTTGCTATATAAGCTTGGATATTGATCAGTTTTAACCCACACTAATCCCTATTTAAAACATGCAAGCCAGTCGACACTGTTCAGTGTGTCTCTGTTTCATGTCTATTGTCATTGTTGATTATTATTTCCTGGGAGGGAGAGCGAGTTCCTAGAGTAGTCTTAGTTTTTGCCTAATTAAAGGATGTTTTGGGTTTTCTCCAAAACAACAGGGATCAGCAGTCACTCAATTAGCTCTGTAAAGGAAACTGCAAGGACACTGATACTGAGCTCTGACTGCAGGGTGTCATTGTCTGTTTGTGAAAGTATCGCATTATAATATTGATGCACGGTGTTTATGAAGCACACTTGGAACTTAGTGTGAAAACCAAACCACCCCATACAAGCACAGTGTTACAGGCATCAGTGGGTTCTAAATCTAACCATGCGGCTTTGTTATACAAGAGACGCTCGAGTAGTATTCATTATTTGGGTTTTCATTCGAGTTGGCTCTATGGCTGTTGTTGAACCTGATCTAGAGCTTAACGTTGAAGCTGTACATTTCCATTGTTTACACATGCTACCACCACTAATGGTATGCTCTGTGATGGGCAACGCTTGTCCTGCTACAGCTGTCGTCCCTCGCGTGGAGTGTGATTTCAGTAACACGATAGGTACTCAATTTGCGGCTGCTGGCAAATGCGCCCCGTAACTGTAATGGACACTAGACCCCCCAAATCCCTGTGCCAGCCTCCTGATAATCAATCAGGCGTGGCCTCCCGTTCCCGGCAGGCCCTCTCGGCAGGGTCCAAGTGAAGGTGGCAGCACCAGGGACAACTCGGTGCCACCTGATCCCTGTGAACGCCATTAGAGGCGCTTTGATGCCTGGTTGTTTCAACACCTCTTCTCTCCTCACCCTGGCTGCGCGACAAGGTCTGTTGCTATGTGCACCAGTCTTACCAAACCTTATGACGCTAACTCTGTGGGGCAGAGATGACACACCAGCTGCTGTTGAACGCCGGCTTCCACTGTGCGACCCAGCTCTGGTCAGGAGCCTGGTATTATCACTGTTTACTTGCTAAACCTTGAACAACAGCAGATAATAACCACAGTTTTCCCTTTTCACCGTCAGCACCTCTTGGCACTTCCTCTCCCCAGCGCCCGCTCTGTTTATGTTTATGCTTTCAGGTGACTCACGTCTTCTGGAAATGTTTCTGTCTGGGTTTCATTTCCTCATCTTTTACAACTCTTCTCCCTCACTCTCGTTCTTCTCCTGTCTCCCTCTTCCATCTCTCAAAGCCAGGGCCTCAAAGCCAAGCCAGGTATGATTACATCTTGGTTGTTGTTATTCTCAGAGGAGCGATGCACACGCTTTTTCCAGAGTCTGGACTAAGGGGGAGGCAAAAATGCAACCAAAAAAAAAAAAAAACCAGAGCACTGAGTCTCTTGTTTATTTGGCTCACCAACCAGTTTGCCTCATAGATAACTGTTCAGTAATTTCTTCCATTTTCCTCTCTCGGTGGGACCTTTTTATAATATTTGCAGCACTTTCTTGGACCACATCACTAAACACTTGTTTGTGTTGCTCTCCTCCAGGGCTTGCATCTGTGGAGGACTGATAATTAGGCTTTGATTCTTCGCGTTCACCCGTCGGTGTCTCTTGCTAAATAGCTTCACGCAGGATCACAGTGACAAATCTTTGAACGCAGAGTAGCTGCCAGAAGATAAAATCACAATTTACTGGAAAGAATAGAGCTCTTCTAAGGCAGACCGGAGTGTAACAATGCAGTTGGCTTGGTGAAGCATCGATTGCGTGGGTGCGAGAGAGAGAGACATATAGAGCGATATATTTCCTGCCGCAGACATGTATTTGTACCTTGGAAACAGCAGTTGACAAAACAATCTCATCTGAAGGAGGGAAAAACGCTAACACTTTTAAGCGCTGGCCCCACGGGCCTCCAAGCCCCTAAATTTGGTGGCCGAAAAAAAGTTACCTAAAAGATATCCAGAAAAGGCAATTTAACACAGCCGTCCTTAACTGTGACTCAGTGCTGGATAATAATGAAAAGACATTAACAGAATGAAAATGTTTTTTTTTTTTTACAATAATTAATTTAAATTGAAAAGGCTAGAATGCTAGAATATCGAACTAAAAGGTGTGACGGAATCGGGGAAATGTTTTGTGGCCACAGGCCATAGGGCCGTGGTTGATGTCGAAGCCCGTGGAGGTTAATTTAGTAGCTGCTCTGGATCATATCACCATCATCTTCACCAGCAGATGGAGTTTCTCCAGTTGTCATGAAATTAGAGGAAAAGTCAGATTTTATGGGAAGGACCCTTATTTTCTTTCTTTCCAAGAATTAGCTGATTTTTATGACGCTAGAGCCAGCAACCAATTAGCTTATAGCAAGGGGAAACTTCTAGCCTGGCTCTGTCTAAAGGTGACAACCACGTACCAGCACCTCTAAAGCTCACTTATTAACATGTGGACAATTACCTACTCTAACTATTTCTTGGCCCCACCAAGTGCCTGCCCGGGTTTCTGTCTGTTGCCTGGCAACCTCATCTTGACAACTGACAATGAGATAAAATGATACTGTTGCTAGTTGTTTATGTAGCAGGCCACAGGCATGCAAAGAGCATATTACCCCTGACAACAGTAAACAAAAAGAGCTGCTAGGCAATAACACTGTACCAACATGGCAACAGTCAGGAATTTCATTTTGGGTTTGGTCAACTTCAGGAATTAACAATAATGAACTACAACGGACTACATTTGCCACCTGCTGGTGACGGTAGCCATCAAAATCAACCACAAATAATTCTTTCATCTCTTGCTGCTTGTTCAGATATTGTTCATTTTTGATAGAGCAGATTTGAAACTTGTGCGGAGTCAAATTTCAGTGTAGAATGTGTAGCAGGGATAATGTGTAGATTTTTCTTTACTCTTCAGTATTTAGTCTGGTTCAGAACCCGTAACTGACAATTTCACAAACGGTTTACTTTGCCATTAACCAAATCGGTTTAAAGGAGTGCAGCATTGTTTGCTGATTACTGATTGTTGATTTGTACTGAGGGGAATAAAGAGCTTATGAGCAAAAATGAATCGTACCAGAAAAATGGAAATGGTTTCCATTAACAGTGTAGATCTTCACCTTGATAATATACACACCATAACATATGATTGGTATGACTGTTCTCTACAGTTTTTCATGGTTCTAACTCATTCAAACACTCCTAATATTAAACTGTCAACTCAGTTTTACAATTCTCGTCATCGTAATTACAGATTGTTCGTTCCATTATTAGCTTCAGTGGAAGCACACAGGCTGTATTTACTGAGAGGGGCCAATACGTTTGCAAGCTGCGACTAATTACATTGTTGTAGCAGTTGTTATATCATATAATATGAATCCTTGTGGGTTGAATTAGTGATATACAGGCTTTTACTGCTGACACACAGGATGGGGCTAATGTGATTAGTCTGGGAATAGAGAGGGCAGGACATTTAAAGAAGAGTGTCAGACAGACCACCATACTCTCTTGAGTACCATTTCTCATCAAAGCTACAAAGAACTGTTGAGAATGTTTAGAAATTCTTGAGTAGGCTTTGGTTATGGCAACATTTAAAAGTCAAGCTTATTCTTTTCTTTAGGCTGCTCCACACAAATATGTTTTTGTTTTAAAAAAACCTAACTTTTGCTACCTAGTGCCAATGCTGCTCCAGCCTACATGGCTGGGAGTGAATCCTGGTCCTGGAAATCCCATTTTTTAAATCCTGAAATTAAAAACCTGGTCATCGTTCCAAGCAGAAATCTCTGCTCTTACTTTTCTCCGTTGCTGTTCTTTGCTCGTAGTATTTCCAGCAACTATCTAAGTAGCTAACTGCAGAGTAGGCAATGTATGACATGTGCTTTGCCCAGTGTACATAAAGGGTCATGTGAGGTGCGTTTCCAGTTGTGTAGTTTGGATGGATAAAACGCTCGCGTGGAAGGAGATTGGTTTTTGTTTTAAAATGAAAACGTAGTGTGGATGTAGCCTTAGTGTGACCAGGAGCCACCTGACTAGATTTTGCCCAAATGATCCAGACGAGTCTAACACTTTGCTGTTTTGGGACCTAAACAAGAAAACAGTTTAGGTCCCAAAACATCAAGTTTGTTTTCCCCGTCTCGCTACCAGACTGTGAAAAATCTATTTAAACGCAGTCTGAGAACCAAAGGCATAGTTGCATGCTGCAGAGATGGTAATAGAGACCTGCCACTTAATATTTTTTTTTCGTCTTTTAACAAAGACTCCACTGTGTGAAAGTTCAGATCCCGCTGAAGCTACATATCGGAGCTAAGCAAGTGCCTTTTGGGGAGAACACAGCATGCCGTCTTTGTGAGTTTATCAGCCAAGCGAGTGTATGAACAACCACAAAGCCTGATTAGGAAGAACAATCCACAACATTATAGTACTGCAATTACACCAGGATAGTATCTGTGTCGCCTGATATTTTTGGTTATGTTTCAGAGAACATGAGAAGGTCAGTGCTTTGACATTTGCACAGTGTAGCTGTGTGAAATGGGATCATGGGATAACTGACTTTGTAGTGCATTCTCTCTGTTCATGCCCTTATCTCTTCTTTAGTATACAATCTCCTTTTCTTTTCTTTTTGTTTTTGCCTTTCCAGGTCGAGCTGCATCTGAAGCCCATTCAGTCTTTGCTGCGTCACCAGAAGCCACTGGTCTTCGTGCTCAACTCCCCCCAACCACTGATCTGGAAGATCAAGACAGAGAACCTGGCCCTGGGCATTAAACGTACCTTTCATGTGAGTCCGGCATCACTAGAAGCCTTTAAATCCTACTTCCTAAATCTGTGTATTCATTTCCTTGCTGTCTGAACCGTGTTTCAGTAGCCTTCTTCTCAGAGTAAAATATTTAAAGTGATATGAATTTGCAGAGGAGGCCTTTCCACACTCCACAGGAGGTTTCCCATGTTAATGGTTTGATCCTGATGGCATGAATGCACAGCCACTGTTATGAGGCATTAATCTGTGTATACACTTACATAACATTTCATCTGTGCATATTTACTTAGCTACGGCTGTGCACGCCTCTCGCAACTGTGCAGATGGACTGTTCACATTTCCTTTTGTGTGACTGTAATATAATTGCGGAAGCAGTTTTAGATTAGTACAAGTTTGACTAATATGAATATTCTTTGATATATATCAAGAGATTTTATGTTTTTTTATTCAAACCCCTATCACCCCCTCACATCCTGCTGTAAAATGTATTTATCTAAAAAGATTAAATGTGCTTTGTTAGCTTTATTCACACTCCGTAACCACAGGGCCGTACCCCCCTCCCCCCTCCCCTAAACAGTCCTGTTGACAGCTTGGCAGCTGTTCAAATTCGACAGGGCGTATCCGTGTGCCACAAATACCCTAACAAGGGGGAATGTGTGGTAGCATGCACTAAAACGCTAAAGCTCTGCTAACGAAGGAGTTGATCTCTCATCTTCTGATATTTGCTGAATTCTTGAATTATATTGCTAATTTCCTAGCAAATAATAACCTTAATAGTTGCGTGTCCAGACTTGTAACACCACTTATAAAATAAGTCTTCATCACTGACTTAACATGAGACTATGTAGTGTTTGCAGAAAAGCAGCCACTGTGGCACTTTGAATTTGCCTTCAGCCATTTACTTTAATAAAGACATGTCCATGTTTCTTCTGTGACATGCTAAAATGTAGTGTAACAGGAGCACAAGTAGAAAATAGTTAACATCATATATTTTAGGTTTTGGAAAGATTAGCTAACATTAGCTGCTGGCCATGCCACACCAGGTTAGGCTGTAGCAGCAAAACGTCAAGTGTGTTGACTTGAAATGTTGAAATGTTTTGTTGTATTGACTATGAATTCAGCTTTTCATTTGTAAAAGAAAGGTGTGGTTTATTTTAAAGTTGTGTCAGCACCAGGGTAGATATGGGAGAGGAGGATAAGATGCTTGAGGAGGGATATCTCATTGTAGTTGAAGCCGAGTCCCCTGGAGAGCCAGCCATATTTAGTAAAGGTACCATGGGGCCTCGCTGGGAAACTTGTAAATGGGAAAAATGTAAAAATGGACTGCTTCAGTGCCCTTGTTGAAAGTCTGGGTATCACATGAGAAAGTCATGGCCAAATTAGACCCAGAAGCCTCAGCCATGGCTTAACTATACTCCATTGCTATGGAAACCTTTTTCTTTAACCTTTTATGTAGGCTTTTCTGTATTTTTGGCTCCCAAAAGTAATCCCTTTCAGTTGCATGTTAACACCACAGCATTCTGCGAGAATGCAGTATCAGGTACACAAATCATTTCCATATGTGCTCGGGTGTTTTCATGCTTACTTGTCATGCGCAAAACATCCTGCCACGAAAAGCCAATGTGACACGGAGAAGGATGTACATGGGTTGTAATATCACTGCATTATGCACAAGCTGTCTGCGCAGTCGCACTCACACACACTATAAAGAGTCTCTTTGTTGTTCTCTTTGACGTTTATCAGAATCTTTTGGGGTGAACAGGAACTCACCAACAATCTTGCTATAATCTTATTGTGGGCGAGTAGCATGAAGACATGAGGCCCAACTGCCAAATACCTCTTAATTATTATTTCCTGTAGTATTCGAAATGTCAAGAGACGCTGAAGCATGCCGTGCAGATAGATGTGCATCTGGCCTGATTGTATTTTCCTGAGCTGTGATAATGTGTGGCTAGTGAGACGGGTGATTCTGGAGAGAGCAGCAGGTCAGCGTCACAGTAAATGTCTCCCCTTGTCAGTGGTGGCAGACAGAAAACAGCTGACAGCCATCAGTAAAGCCTGCAGTCCAAGCAGAGCTGTTACTGTGCAAGGAATTTTTCATTATTTCTTAAACTCATGGAGGCCGCTCTGAATATACTTTTTAAATGTAATGTATTAGAGGAATGTGTGAATTCAGATTAATTTACAGTAGCTATACATGCTCAGCTGACTCATCTGACTGGAGCAAAAATATTTTCTGAGACAAAACTGAGGCGTTGGCTTTCTTTATTGGCCCGTCATGATGATCGTGTGATACCTGTCTGACACATAATTGCAGTTTTCAAGTGGGGCGAGGAGAGAGAGGGAAACTTGAAGGAGGCCCCTGTGGTAAGACAAACCTGAGCCCCCTGAAATTGTGTTTGAGTGACAGCACTGAGCGCTCTGGCAGTGCAAGTTGTTGGTATCTTATCCACCAGCCTGACTGCACGTGGCCGTAACCCAGAGGAGTCCCAGACGCTGCTCCTCTTCTCAGGTTCTCGCCACAGCGACACCTCCTTAACATGCCACACACCTCAAATACCACACAACATCCTGCTGGAAGAAGGACCACCAGCCTTTGCTGTGTTGTTAAGATTCCCCAATGACACATTGCAAAACATCTATGTCCCAGGCAAGTCGGCATCCTTACCATTTCTTGATCAATATAGGCGGCAACTAAACATAACTCTGATTAGTACTGTATGTTTTCTAATTTTTCCTGAGAGAAAGGTCTTGTAGAATGAGGACACTCTGACATGTTTGGCAAAGGTAACGCTATTTTGGGTTGGCTGGGATTGCTGGAATGTAAACTTACCCAAATCCAATAAAGAGCAGGGCAGAGATCCTAACGTCTCTAAACTTGGATAATATCCAGGACTGCCTTTTCCAGCTTGGGTAAATCCTACACAGTGGATGTGCAAGTCAGGAGTGTGTTTTTTAATTTGACCTGTATCCCCACAAACTACAGTAATATAGTTATAATGTGCTCCATGGATGGCCTCGGTTATTACTGTAGGTAGTAAGCTAGTTAGTTATGTACCGAGTCCACCGATGCAAAAATGTCAGTGTATTAGTGACCTCGCAGATTCTAGGGCGGTCCCAAATACCATTTTTGGAGCTTCGAAATTTCAATGAGAATTACCCGAGAATATTCAAAGCTTCGACGGGGCAGCAATTATATAAAGTAAATTACAGCCGTAGCTATGACGTTTAATCAGCCTCAAAACTCGTACACGTATAAACCCGGCGCGTGCATGTGATACTCACGCACAGAACAATATCTGCATGCAGAAAACCAAAACAAATGTGGTTTTGTGAGCACGGGGCTGTGACAAGTGCTCGCTCAACCCTCCCTACGTCCTCACGACTGCTCAAAACGCTCTCGCTCGTCAAGTTGACTTTTGAGCCTTTGGAGGCGGGAATGGAATGGAGTGGCTGATGTCTCCCCTCCTTCTATGTGCAGCATTTTAACACCGATTTGGATGTTGATTAGCATGGCAAAGGTAGAAGCTTCGAAGCATTCGGGTCAGCCCTAGCCAATTCCCACACATTCTGATCAATGCCTCTCAGGTGCAGAAGTTGCCCTGGTGAGAGCCTAGAGGAACTGGTTTTCAGAACAGAAACCCACTGCCAGACCTCCCTCACGCTGCCTTTCCATTGAAGAGGCTGTTTCCTGGGACTAACTGGACTCTGAATCAGACCTGCCAGTCCTTGTTTCCTGGTCCCAGTTCTATGGGCTCCATGGACACAGATGGGCTGCTTGGAAAAGCTTCAGAGACGTTGAGCACTCTGTTGCTGTTGGCCACTGGACCCTTGTCTTTTAAAATGCCAGAATACAGACTTTTGCTGTAAAACACGTTCTCCGCAGCACCCCTTGTCAATCAGCAGCAGGCAGGAATCATCACGGCTCTAGAATGACGTGAAATATGAACATTGAAAGTTGGCCAAATTGTATTTTACCAAGGGACACTAGGATTCCAAGTGTGTTAGGGGAGGAGGGCTGTGTTGCATCTCCGCTTGAAAGGCTTGATCTGGATCAAATGTTTTATGACTCTTGATGGAACAAAACTGTAGTTTTGCTGTTGGCTTGTGTTGCCTATTGTTTGTTTGCCAAGCTCTGCCTTTTTCACTCCTGTATTTCTTTCATTAGTTGAAGGCTTGCAGTAGGAGTTCTTTCGCTCTCACACACGAGAACTCTCCTCGGTGTAATTGTTAATGGAAACCATGGGTAGCCACTATTGGTTTTTACTTGGAGACCGGAATGGCAGAGGAACGCTCCAGAGTGGCGCTGAGACATATGGTATAGTTTTCTCCACAACAGAGCCTGCCAGTTCACAGCAACACACGCACATTTGCAACAAGCGGCATGATTAGCTCCCCTGCATCCCATCAAGAGAGACGAGATCAAATCAGCCGCAAAAGCATTTATCACATTAATATCACCAGAGAGTTATTGCATGCACTTATTTTCTATCAACCCTTTCTGCACTTTCCATCACCCTCCCTTGTTTGCAACACCTCCTAATTTCCAAACAGCCTTTTGCGATTTCCCAGGCTCAGGGTGTTGCTCGGTGACAGCGCAGTGGAGGATTACAGCTCTATGGTAATTGATCTCAAACATTTGGCATGTCTTCTCCTTTTTACTGCGCATATGGCTGTAATATATTGATCCTTATAGACAAAAAGGGCTGGAAATATACTGTCAAATATTTTGTGCCATTTTGGGTACTCAGTACTGGCAGAGAAGTGTTATCTTAAGTACTTTAAACAGATGTAGTACTGTACTAACACTGGTTCTTTTATATTGGGGAAGACAACAATTTGGAGTTGTTTAAGTAACATGCCTGCAAATACCATTACATACATACAAAAGTACATGAGTTTCTACCATTGCGAACATGAAAGCGTGAGTTTCAGTCCACATGGTGTGTAACCTCTGTTACATTATGTTTGCATTCAGCTGCCAAGTCTGAGGAGTTTCTCTTAAGCCGGGGTTATATCCAGATTTCATGTATTTCAACTTGAGAACACATTAAACACAGTTTTTGGCATTAATAGCAAAAGATTGCTTAGTAAGAGATGAGCTCTATTTTCACATAGTGAGGTTATGCTTTACTTGGCAATGGGCTGCCAGTTGCGGTTTAGAAGAACTCTAGATAGGCATGAGACCTGGTCTTGAGGCCAAAAGGAATCCTTTCTACAAAGACTGGAGATGAAACACGTATTATTGCTCTGCGACTAAAGCTGCCAAAATCGCCCTGCGTCTGCGATAAGAGGCGGTCTTCTGCACAGGTTCTTATGCAAATGCAATTTTGTGACAAAATGAGTAGTGACTAAAATTGCACTGTGCCACCTAATCAGCATAAACGCGGGCCTCTCCCTCCACTCTGCGCAAACAATTTGTTTGGTGCCAGGATATTATGGAACAGGCGCAGACTCAAAAAAAATAGACTTGCACAAGAGGAAAATTGCATATAAACTGTTTTTTCCCTAGCGCTGGCTTCGCTCCTGCAGGAAAATAGAGCCCTAAGTCTTTTGGTCTGTCAACTGGGCATGCAGAGAGACAGGGAGAGAGACTTTGTTAAAGCCCAGAGTGGGTTCCTCACTTCCCTGTTTCAAATTCCTGAGGTTTTCAGAGCTCTGGAAGGCCTGGAGCTAATTTGGCTTTCAGGCTTTCCCCTTCTAATTCTTGGCGACTAATTACAGTCGTATTCCCGCAATTAAACTGATAAACTCTGCAGAGCTTGGCAAGGTTAGCGAAGAAACCCCAGCCCCTCCTTACTGGCTCAGGGAACCACCTCCTCGCCATCTTCCTTTCTGTTACTTTTCGGCGTAGTAAACACCCTAAAAATAAAATCAACCTGAATCCTTCGACAGAGTCTGTCTCCTACGCCCCATCATTTACTGCCTCTGGTGACAATGCCAGGAACATCGAAAGGAGCGTCCAGAGGTCAGACAGATGTTGCACATGAGGGGATTTGACTAGTTATGTCTGCAAAACCTAAACACCCTAACGGGATATTATTCTATTATTATTAAAGCACGACTGCAATTTAGGGACGACTTCATAACATCGTCACAAATAAGTGCTCTTACGTATTCCTCTTGGTTTCAAATGGACTGAATGTTTTAATTGGGCCTGCCAGCACTGTCTCAGCTCATGCATACAGATAGGATACCTAGGGAGGAAGAAAAACAAGCATGGAAATAAAATGAGGTAGGCTGTCTAGACCGTGTGCTTGGACTCGTTTGGTTGTTCGGTAGGCTTTTCAGCACATGTGAATGTTTATCTCTCTGAAATGAAGCATATGGGCTGAGCTCCATTAAGTGCCATAGGGGTGGTCCCTCCTCAGTATGGCAAGGCCAGTTTCCCTCTCAAATGCAACGCCATATTTTAGTCTCCCTTATTTTTGTATTTTGTTTGACTGTTTACATTTCACAGCTGGATTCAGTGCAGCAGCCACCACGTTTATCACTGTATAGTATTCAGTGTTGTATGATGTGCAAAAAGGCATTGGTAGCGTATTCAGAATATGCTTTTATTCTAGCTGTTTAACGCAGGAATACCAGGATGTGAGTTTTGCCTGTTATGAGTTTATGTGCCCCACCTACTGGCCATCCTACCTGTATCTGTCAGTTTGCCAGTGTCAAGTGTTTGTGTCTTCTTTGTTAGCCATTGTGGCCATTTGAAGCAGACCTACGCACTTGTGATGACGCACAACAACGCAGCACGCTGTCTAAACACTGCAGAAAACTAGACACCTTGCTGTGTTAGAGGGAACATGTGTAAAACCACTCAGAGCATATTTGTGGAAGCTTTGAAATAACGGTTGGGATGGAGGACGAACCACTGTTTAGAGAGCAGGTTTAATTTTGGAAAGGCTTTTTTCGGTCTTCATGCAGGTCCTACACTCTCACATATCTTTTGTAAAATACAGATGAGTGTAGTTGAGTTGAGAGTTAGGTGTCCTACTGTTGGCTGACATCTTGAAACGTTATACTGTTAAGTGAAATAAAACGTATTTTTAATGAAACGTATAAGTAAACAAGTAAATAACTCAAATACCAATAAAATAGATGCTGGACATCACTGCTGAATAGGCTAGAATAGAAAACATGCAGTTATCTCAACTGTATTTATTTACTATCACATTGCACACAACTGAGATAACAGCTTCAGAGCCATCCTCTAACCCTCTGCCCTTTCCCCTCCTCAAGGTATCCGATGGCTCAGAGGTCCACTTTCAGCCGGGAAACTTCTCCCTCTCCTGCCAGATCCAGAAGGAGACCCTTCCCCATGGCAATGAGCACCTCCTCAACTGGGCCCAGAAGAAGTACAGGGCAGTCACCTCATTCTCTGAGCTCAGGCTGACTCAAGACATCTACATCAAAGTCGGAGAAGGTGTGAACTAGATTCCGAAAATTCCCAACATAGCTCTAGGCCCCAAGGCACGCCTCCTCATTCCCCTTCAGCCCCCCAGAACTTAACGTAGCTTTTCTGTTTGAGCCCTTGCTAGAGCTTTACATGGGCTACTCTGGGAAAATAATTTAATTCCCTCGACAGACATTCACCATTTCACGCTATTTAACAGGCTACCTGTGGTAACTTAAGTTGTGGCTGCTTGCAGCTTTGAGAATGATTGGACCCCAGAAATAAAACAAAAGTGCACGTATGTGTTTGAGTATTTTGGCTGAATTACAACAATTTTAAGATCATTGCTTGCAGTGCAGTGTATATAGTTATACATTTTAATGCATAAACAAATGCATTTCTCTTTTGGACATAGTTTGAGGGTGCTGTGAGTCTTAAGAGCACGTGAGATACATTTTTTGGTGAGTTGTGTGAATGTGTGGTCATGTGTAAGTCGGAGACAAAAATCAAGATGTTAATAGTTATAGAAACTGAAATATGAAGCCATGATAGTGATTTGTAACCTGACATCGCCAAATGCGAATAAGTTGGGAACCTCTCAGTTCATTTTCTCAATGAACCAGACCAAAATGCCTCTGGATGCAATAAGTTAGACCTACAATAAATCAGAGCAACGAAATGTGTGATGTAGTGCTGAACGAAGCCTGTCGGAAATACAAGCAAACGCACCTTTCTTATCAACACAAAGCTTTAAGTGCAGTTATTTGTTTTTCTTTCAGAGAAAACATATCCTCCAGTTCATTTAATAATGATGTGATCGCAGATTCAGAATGTTCCACATCAGCGGCATCCATCTTGGTTGTTTACGAAAATGCCTCAGCAGTGCTCCTCTGTGCAGCCATAGTATCAAACACGCCCCATATTACATAAGCGGTTGTGACTGGCCCGACCCAGGCCAGGTCGGCTGGAAATCTGTCTGAATGAAGCACGAGCTTGCAGATTCTTGTGGATCTCGGGCTCAAGTGATTTGAACAAAAACTGTAAAATAGTCAACTTGGTATTAAAGACTTTGAAAAGTGTGAATTTGGTTTTAGACAGATTGGAAGATAGTCACTAACAAGAGCTTGTCCCTGGATATACATCCTTGGAAATGTCTCATTTGTCTCTTTTACCAAGTGGTTCTTTTACTTTCTCGTTCTTTTCATTAAAATGATATGGCTACAATAAAAACAAGTACAAAATATGGTGGCGGCCATACATACGTTGATCAAATGTCAAGTGGAAAAAAGCCAGAGACAGATCATGCCTTTCACAGTTTTCAATAAAGTAAGGTAGGTTTAGAAGCACTGGGGGATTCTCAGGGGAGGCTGTGATTGATTGTCACACATGTTTTGAGCCGTGGACTTGCGATGCTTCATTCTCTACTGGCCGACAACGGACAGCACATCTAACTTCACAGTGCATCGACTCTCAGACAGGACATCTTGTTTTTAACGAGCATCTTTCACTACATGGAAATAAAACAAAGCTCACGTCTGGAGAGAAATAATGGCTCCACTACTCCCGCTGATAAGTTCTCTCTATGTTGCTAGTTGCTGTGGAGAGCAGAGTGGTTGCTCAGCCTTCAAGCGTTTGGCTCGTGTCATTAGGGGGCTGTGGTTTGGCAGAAGTCCATAGTGCCATGATGTTTACTTGAAGCAAAGAGCTGTAGTTTTCCACTCTTCACATCATCAGTGGCGTTTCATGAAGATGGACAGATTCTCCCTCTCTTCAGCTCTTTATAGTGCCACAAGAGTTCCGGAGAGGAAGGTGCCAACCTTCAGTTTACACTTTGTTCAAGGCTCTGTTTGCCAAATAAGGAAGCAGCTGTCTTGTGTTTTCCCCCGAGTGCTGTGAAGGGTCCTAACTTTTCTTGTTCTGAAGGTACTCTTAGCAATTTGATTTTTGATTGGAGGAGCTAGAAGGTTTGATTAAATGTGTAGATGAATATTGTTGTCCTGTTATTGTGGAGCGATTCTGGCGAAAGTCCTTGTTCAGTTCCCACGAAAACCAAAAGAGAAATGTCCGTGTTGATAAGAAGAAAGGTCATGCCAACCAGAGCATGCCCAACCTGATCCAACACAGGCCTGGGTATAGTTACTGCTGAGACAATGGAAACACCAGCTGCAGGACTGTGCACTCAAGTGAGCAGGGAAGCTGTTCTTCAGCTGGAACCGCTGGGTTAAAGCAAACTACTGAAGTCTCTGTGAGCAGGACATTGAATTCCTCCCAGAAGCAGGGGGGTGCTGTTCTGTAGCTGACCTCGGGCTCTGACCTCCCCCATGGTGGAGGAGTAACAAAAAGCCGTATTTCTCCTTCGGGGGTCAAAATAGCCTCACAGAACCTCAGACGAGTAACGCAAACATGTCTCCACTTTTAGATCCAGTGTTTTCTGACACCTGCAAGATTGACACCAAGTTCCTGTCTCTGAACTACCTGGGCGGCTACGTGGAGCCACAGGCGTCAAAGGGTTGTGTCCTGTCTGGGCCCGACAAAGACCAAGAAGTTCACATCATTGAGCTCCAAGCCCCCAACTCCAGCAGGTGAGCCGGCAAAAGCAACCAAAGCCAAGAGAACGTGTTGTCATAGTTTATTTTTAAGGTCAAGATGCTCTCACTAATCTCTGGAGTTTGTTTTGGATGGAAACTAACATGAAGGCTGGGGAGGGGATGGGGGGAGGGGGGTGTTATTGTTCACAGTTGCTGTTTTGAGGACGATATTTCAAAACCGGGTCTCAAAGTCCAAGTTGCCAGATAATCTCCTCACTCCCCCAGTGGAGTGATTATTCTGTACACCCAAAAGACCTCAAATCTGGGAATGTGTTGGTAGTTTTGCCGCTCACTCTAGTTCTATCTGGTCTGTAGTGCATATGTCTGCTTTTTTTCCTGGGAATGCATCCAGCTTTTTAATTAGTTGGCCAGACGCAGAAGGCACGATAACGCTACGTCGATCTATCTGTCCAAAATTCCTTTTTCTCCCTGCTTTTCTGCAGCGCTTTCCAGGTGGACGTCATAGTGGAACTACGTCCTCTGGAGGACTATGACCCGCTGCATCGTGATGTCGTCTTGCTGCTCAAGTGCGCCAAGTCTGTCAACTGGGTCATCAAGGCCCACAGTGTGACTGGCAAGCTGCACGTAGTGGTAAGCTTGCAGCATGACAAAAGATAAAAGATTTTCATCCAGGAACACCCCCCCCCCTTTACAGTCTCCACCTCTGAGAATTTATACAGTCTTATCACACATCACAGTGGCCCACGAGTCATGGCACAGACAGAAATGTCATCACTTTGCACTAGTGACCAAAGAATTTTTAACACCAGAATGTGTGTTGAATTGGCGCCTGGTCCCAGCTGCAGGGAGAGGGGTGGGGATAACAGGTTAGGAGGAACTGTGAGTTTTCATCGCGGCAGCTCCAGGGATTGTCATCACATTCAGAGAGCCAGGGGGAGGAGTGGTAGGGGGCACTGCAAGGCTACTGCGCATACAGGCCAAGCTGCTTCCCATCAGTCATAATGTGAATTATGAAGCAGCGCTTTCTTCAGGCACTTTCTTAAGCTGAGAGCTGTTAGGACACACGCAAAAGACAAACACTGGCTAATTACTGCAATATATCAGCTTGCCCTTTACTTGGGAATATGGTTTTATATATATCAGCGCTGAGTATGAGTATACTGTTTTGATATTAAATCCTCATTAGTGTAAATCAAGTCTCTCAGGATTCATAAGAATATGACACCGGCAGTATGTGCACTTTGGAAAAATAACTCTAACAATAAGTAAGTTAGTATTATAGTACTCTAAATTATAACTGTAGGTCATTGCGAGAGCTGGCAGTTGTCCAGCTGCCGTAATTACTCCAGGGAGGGGAATTTAAAACCCCATTTCTAGAACAAACATGCAGTGCAATAAAACGGAAAGAAACTCACCAACATTTTACATTTCCCCAAAATATTTCATTGTGCTGAGTATGGAGACATTTTGCATTTACTGTGTGGTTGGCCACCAATGCTCTTAGTCCTGCACTGATTTCACTGGAGGTGCGGGGGGGGGGTTCTGCGTTTCCTCAGTGTGTAATGCTGATACTCCTACAGGGCCGCTGCATCCATGACACCGCACTTATGCCAGGTGTGGTGTGTTTGTGCAGATGCCTGGTCACTGCTGTACAGTAACTCAGTCAGGCTGTGTTGAGTGTAATGCCAGGTCAAAGCCTGTGGTACTGACAGCAGCACGGACGGATGGTGATGCCTCTGGAGGCGATGTGCCTGACACATTTCTGTTTTCTTACACTCAACACTGTGATCAACAATATTGACAATATTTTACCACTGTTTTAAGCGATACATACACTTTAAGTTTGTTTGTGTTCATACCAAACAAGATCCTGCTACAGACCCAACTACTTGCAAGTGCTGCCACGCATGATCATAAACTACATAAGGATGGTCAGTCTAATCACAAGGCCATTTTTTCCCAAATACCTGACATTTCCAGTTTTACTTGACAGCAGTGGCACAAAGGATGCTGTGCTTGACTGTATGTGTACTACGTATGTGATATGATAGCAGGTTCTCCTCAGGGCAGGACACACATCTTTAGGAGCACTGTAAAACTATGTTGGTTTTTCAGCATCGACTGAGCTGTGACACGCCCATTACCTCCCACTCATGCACATGATTCACACTCGACACAGAGCGAGTGCAGGACTGTACTTGAAGTTGAATATCTGTGGTAATACCTGGACAATAAATCATGTCCTTGTTTCTGACGATCTTAAAGGAGCCTGCTTAAATTCGCAGGCTTTTAGACTTGACAGTTGGTTATTTTTGATTAAAAAAAAAAATTTAAAAACGTACAATATAACGAGATAAAATACACGTCTGCTTTCTTTTCCACAGGCCTCTGATACCGTGAGTCTTAGTTCAAACACGGAGAGACTAATGCAAGTGTCAAAATCCCCCAAGCAGCACTTGCCATCAGGGTCACAAGCCTTGATCAAGTGGGCAGGGGAGCATGGCTACAGTCCAGTCACGTCTTACACCAGCACTCCTGTGGCTAACCACTTCAGTATCCGACTGAGAGAGCCAGGTAAACTGAAGAAACACCCCCTGAGTTCTCCACTAAATTGTACTAAAGCAGAAATGGTGTGTTTGGTTAAATTATAGCTAAAATACCACACGCAATACAAACGTTTTAGCAGCTGCTACAATTCTTTTCAAGACTAATATTTCACATTTCACAAGCCTTATAGAGAATGTAGCGAGACATTTTGAGATGATTTTATAGTTGTGGTCCTGTGTAATTTCCCTGCCTGTAAAATCAGCCTCATGAGGTTCTAACCATGTGCGATTTCCAGATGTGGTGGATCCTCCGGAGAGCATGTTGCCTCCAGAGCTCTCCATCCTGCTCGACTCCAGTCTTCATCCGGGAGCCCGGGCTGCTTCACGACGCTCTGGTCTGCCCTTTCCCTTCCCTCCACCTGTGTCGGACGGCCTGCCCTACCTGCCTCTGCCCTCCTCCCCCGACGACGGAGAGCCCGAGGAACAGCAGGGCGCTCCGAGTGTTGGCCTCAGTGTGCAGTGTGAGGACAAGAGGATGGTGGTCAGCATTGACAAAGAAAGCCTGCAAGTGAGTGGACAGCATGACTTTGTCTGTCATGCCTGGAAACATATTGAACTACAACTAATGAATATTTTTACATAATTTAGTTTTATTCTTGAGCAACAAGTATAACACACATGTCCAACATAAAAACCAAAACCAGAAAAACAGACAAACATATTTATAAATAGTATGTAACATAATGTGTTAAAAGAAAATATTTGTATTAGTTATTTACCAACTAAAACTACTGATTTATCCATTTTCGTATATTTTTTTATATAGCGCATAGTTCTAACCAGGAGATTATAGGTATTTTATTAAAAAAATTAAATGAAAAAAATGTGTCTATCAGCTAATCGACTAAGCAACAAATTGTTACAATACCGATCAAACAGTTGAGGAGTGTTCCCCTCGAATTTTAAATGTACCGTTTCTTTCATATTCAATGCTTGAGAATGCTTCATCCCTTAGTCTGAACAGCGAAAAACACAACAAATGAAGTGTCTTGTTTCCCAACCACACTTAATCCAGATTCACTGATAATTTGAAATGAGATTCAAGTTGCGCGTCTGACAATTGTTTGGCGTTCTGATCGATCAGATTTGCTTTTGGGTGTTTTCTTCTTGCACCGCTGCTCTTGCGACACAGACTGGATGTGACAAACTGTGAGAAGAACAGAAAACAACCAACATGGAGGACACCCAAAGAGAATACCAGTGTCTGGACCAGCTAGGGGACTCAATGAATGTTTTCTGCACTGCCATTAGAAAAGTGTCCAAACTGTGCATTTGTATGATCACAATAGTCAGAAGAAACTGTCTAAATACACAAATCTGAAGGTGACTTGCTGATTAATATGTGGGTTTTCAGCTGTAGGGAACAGTTGTTCCTGCTGGCATGCTAATAGTTGCACATAAAGATAACCTGGTTAAAGTAAGTTTCAGGTCTACCAATGTAAAATAAAAAGAAATACTGGTAAGTACAATGAGAAATGTTGTCATTATTCTACTGCTTTTAATTTAAATACACAGGCTGAAGCGAGTTGGACGGTTCCCAACATTTGGCGCCTGAACGCGGGGACAGCGCTGTCAGCCCACATCACAGAATGGAAACTGGCATAGACTGTAATTAGGAGAAGCTGGGGCTGGAGCTAGACCACCTTGTGGGATTTGTTTATTCCTGGGAACTCAAAGTCTCACACAAAGTCTTTTTTTTTTAAAATTAGTTAATAAAGGAAAGGTTTTTTTGATCTCTGCCCAATATTGTGTCACTTTTTGATGTTTCCTCAGGCGAACGGGTTTACTCATGCCAACCTCACGCTCCAAGACCCAGCATGCAGAGCAGCAGTCAATGCCACGCACTACACACTGGAAACGCCTCTGACTGGCTGTCAGACCACCGTGTATCCCATGCAGGGTAGCCCAATGGCCCTGTACATCAACTCTGTGAGTACAACACCTCTTATCACATTTTAGTTTAAAACGAGCCATGTCAATTATGCTGGCTGAGAAATAAGCATCCCTGGTGTTTGTTGTCACCCATGTACTCATTTAGTTAAAACTGGAAGTACCAAAAAGAAGAAATTTGCGTTTTATTCATTTTTCTGTAGTCATAGCGCCCCCTACATTCGTGATCTCCAGAAGTTTTGGTAATTTGATTGGTGCAGTATCTGTGTGGACGGGCACCAAAAGTAGTTTCTAATAGCCAACGTTGTTAGTGGAGCCACCCTCCGTGATTTGAAAACTCCATGCGTCGCTCCATGACTTTGTATTTTACTCAAGCATGATCGAATCACAGTGGAGAGCTGAGGTTACAGGACTAGAGTTAGCTCCCACTTTCTGAGTGGAAGCTTGCTAGCCCAGCCTGCCACCTTCCATTTTCCGAGTGGAATGCAAAGGTCTTAAAAAAACGCTGAAGGAACATATCCGAGGCTATGTGGGCTTGCCGAAATAAAAAGGGGGATGTTTGTAGGCTGTGACGGAGGTTAACAGCATGTTTCCTAGCAAGGGCAGCTATCAGATGTCAGTCAACAGCTGATGAGAAACAACCACTTGGAGGCGTGAAGCTTAAACAGTATCATTATTGCTTGTATCTCCTTGTACAAA
The DNA here is from genome assembly GCA_036023855.1 of Gadopsis marmoratus. Lineage (NCBI taxonomy): Eukaryota > Metazoa > Chordata > Actinopteri > Centrarchiformes > Percichthyidae > Gadopsis > Gadopsis marmoratus. Next base: position 68,328 of record JAVQJF010020128.1, read on the forward strand.
AAAGTGAGTAGAAATCTATTCTCCGTTCGACATGCTTACATAGTACATTTTCATGTACACTTGAGTGTTCCTATGGGATTCAGCTTTCACATCTGACATCCCCAGTTATCTTCATTATTATGGAATGCATTCATCCAGCGTGTTTGTTCTAACAAGCAAGGATGAATCACTTCCTGCCCAACCTTTTCAAATCTTCTGTGGTGGAAAATTTGGCACGACGCATTTTCTCTCCAATGCAGGCACATGTCCAAGGTCATCTTTTGTGTTAGCACATGGATGCGGGGATAACCTCTGACCCCTATTCAAAAGAGATACTTTTTCATTGTCTGAGTTCCTACACATCAAAGTTGAATCTCTTGTGGCTGTTGTTTCCCCTGTCCTGTGACACGCTGATTTAATTCAGCTGTGGTACAATTTGGTGCAGACTTAAGGAAAACACTGTTAGTGTCATTGACATTTATTCTTTACCCCTAATTAAATCGAAATGTTCTTAAAGGGAAACTCTGCTAGTTTAAAACCTGGGCCCTATTATTTATTTATTATATACATTTCTTATTATTTTTTTTGCAATTTTCTGGCTAATAGTTGGCAAAGGTTTTGGAATTGGTCCAGTAGATCGCCTCAGCCGGCATCCACGAACGGGCTGCAACGTAATCCTTTATGGCAATTGCGCCTGTGTCCCTACAGAGACAGACCGTTTGTTAAAGAGCAGCATCCTTTCGTCTTCTCGCAGCATCTCAACCTCTCTGTAGGGATCCTTTCCATAAATTTGTCAGACACTTAGAATAACAGTATGAGCCTGTCAGTGGCAAAAACAAGCACTTTCAGTTGACATACTTTTCACAGGCGCAATTGCCCCAAAGGATTACATTGCAGCCCGTTCATGCAGGCAGACAGAGCTGATCTACTGGACCAACTGCAAAACCTTTGGAATGTTACAGTCATCTAGACCCCAGAATTTGTCAAAATATTCCCCAGTTTTGAAAATACCAGAGTTTCCCTTTAAAGCAGCTCGTGCTCATCTCAGAACCCTGACATTCCTCTCCTCTACTGAGAAATGAAAAGTATGTTTTTTGTCCACTGTCCCACTGCTGAAGCCACAGGACATTTCCACATTTTAAATCCAACGCATTGGTTGCAGAATGATTTGGCGACTTCTCTCAAAGATTCAAAACTCTCTGCATTTGGTTTACTGATCACCCTGGATGAAGCAACGCTACTCCCAAACGGATCTGTTTTTTGTTTTTTTAAAAATCTGGAAATGATTTTTGTGAATGTTTTCCTTTCATTTACTAACTGACGTGGCTTAGTTTTTGGGAGTAACGGACCCCTCTGTGGATTGCAGGTTTTGATAAGTCATGCTGAGAATAAGGATGGGAGTGGCGGGCCTCTGGATTATGACGATCTGGAATCTGGAGACGTGCTGTTCTCGAGGAACCCAGTGGAGTTAGAGAGGACATTTACAGAGCACCAGTCCTCCATAGTGGTAAGACAAGGGGAATCATTGTGGTTCGGCGAGAGCTGCACTTCATTGCAGGGTGAAAGTTGACAAATCAAGACCACCAATCGTCCAAATCGCTCTGTAAATGATGTGGTCTCCCTGTCTTTCCATGATGTCTGTTTTATGAACTTGACCTGAAGTTTTCCATTTTGAAGTTTCTCCATCTTTTTCCCTCTACTGACTTATTTTCCATTGTCTCATCCATTCCTCAATTTCCCACTTATTGTTCTTGTTTATACAGCATCTCTTGTGGTCCTTCCCTATTTTTTTGGTCCACGCTAATGCGGTCAAACACTGACACACAGATATGTACTGTAGGGTGAGGGTGCTTAGCAGTGGAATCTGATGTCAGATCCCTGCTGATATTTGTGTTGGCCTTGTCTTACTCCCCTCCTAGTTCAATTGCACGTACCGAAAGAGCCAAGAAACCTCGGGAACCCTTCCCAGGATAGTACCGGGACCAGGGAGGCAACCGGTCAACAACATGACGTTTAACATGGAGTTGTACACCACACTGCCGTTCAACTACCCTTCGCGCCAGGCCTTCTACACGGTTTCGCAAAATCAGCAGGTCTTTGTCGAGGTAAGTTTTGTATTTATAGCACATTACCTCTTATTTCAAAGTACGTGTCACGCGTGTTTTGCAGTTGAATGCAGTATAGTCTTAAACAACTTGTGTCTTTGTCCCTAAATTAAAACTTTTCTCTGAAAAGTGTGCTCCGTGAACTCTGTCTGGGACTTCAGCTCTTCCTGCGTCCTTCGTGGGGCCTCCACAAGGTCAATTTGTAATTTGTCTAGTTGGGGCAAAAACGCTAACACTCCCTTTCACCCCTCATATTCTACGTGGTGTCCGCATCCTGCCTGTCTGGCTCCAGCTCCTGTCTGTCTGTTTCGCAACAGTAATTTATGGAGGTCATGTAGGAGATGGCAAAGACTTTGAGGTCCTTTTGAAGAGATAATTTTTGATGATGTCTGTGGGAGATGCCTCGCTGATAGTGTGGACACAGAGCCAGCTTGTTACAGAGACCTTTCTGTGTATGTGTATTCAAAACCTTTCCAATGAGGTTACCGTCACTGGTGCTCCAAAAGAATTAAAGGAATAATTATAACACAAGAGATTGTCTTATGGATGGAAAGATATTACCATATCATGCTACTTGAAGTCTAGAGTTGGATACTTTCCGCAGATGTGCTCTTCCAGCCCCTTTGCAATCAACGATTGCTCAACAGTCTTATGCCGCGTGTTCTTTCCAACCAGTAATAGGCAGTAATAACTATCAATAGTAGTTAACAGTTCCTTTTTCTGTTTGCTGTTACTTTGTTAATGGGCTTTCTTTTATTGTGCTCCTCAAAGTATAATATTTCCCTCGTCTGACCAATCTGTTTTGTGGCCAGAGGTAGGTAGGTGCTGGGCAGGTAGTGTGCATTGGGCTCATCAAGGTTCAGAAGAAAAAGGGCTTTTATTAATGGGTCATTGTAAAGTAGGTGGAAAATGGAAATATGATTGTGGTGTAAAAAACAGCAATTCAGCTAGTGATGAAAAATGATCCGTGTATTCGAAGATGAAATGTTTTTTTTTCTCTCTCTCATGTGCTTCAGGTCACATCGACCGCATCAGATCCGGAGCTGGGGTTCACCATCATATCGTGCTTCATTTCCCCCAACTCCAACCCCAGCGTGGAATCCGACTACACTCTCATCGAGACAGTCTGCCCCACGGACGACTCCGTCAGGAACTATCCTCAGAGGGACTTCCCCGTCCCTCACACGCAGGCGGAGAAGAAAATTTTCAGCTTCACCTTCAACTCTAAGCTAAACATGTCCCTGCTTTTCCTGCACTGTGAGATGTCTCTGTGCACCAAGAGGTCTTGGAGCAACCAACGACTCCCGCAGGTATGCAGTATAATCTTCTCCCAATTGCTTTTATTTGTTTGCACGTTTAACGATTTCACTGTATGAGCCATCAGTTTGTTTAGTCTCTCCAGAGGTGTGTAGTATTGGCAGTGTTCGTTTGAGAAGACTTTAAGGCATTGCAGTAGTGCGCCAGCTCTGATCTGAGCCGGTCAGTATCAGGTCTGCACCCAAAGCTAAGCAGGATACATTAATTGATAAGGTTTGCCAAGCATCCAGCTGCAGAACAAAATAAGCATCTGTCTTCCAGGCCGTCCTTAGATGGATGGCAGGATGGGTGAAATGCAGAGGACGAGTTTCATCGTGGGACTCATTTGCATGTGTGAATGTATCCTCATGTTTGACCTTAGGGTCCGATTTACTATTAGCTGTCATTTTCATTTTTTCTCTTAGTGTGTTATCTGAACTCAAACAATCTCTGGCAAGCACTTTCTACTTTTTCTTTTTCCTCTTTTCACCTGGAAGTAGTGGCCTGAGGCCGACTTGTGGCAGTGGAGCTGTTATATTCTGATTACAATCGGTCAGCTTGAGGCTCATGAGTTGTTGTTTTTTTCTGTAGAAAATCGCAGAGCATGAATGCCTTTAACAGAGCGGCATGTTTGTAGTTTGCAGTTTGTAGTATCAAATTTCTCACATTGTATCCACACAGTGCTTACAACCTGGTGAAACCTGCGATACTCTTACTCTGGACGACATCATGGGGATGATGATGAACACCAAGACGTCTACCAAGCCGCTGGTTGTGGTGGATGGACCAGAAATAGCAGGTTAGTTACGAGGGAGGATAAAATTTAATTTTTTACCTACTGATGCCCAACAACACATTATGACTAAAGCTCGGATTCCCATTGATTTGAGTATAAAGTCTGATAAGGAAACCGGAGTAAAGATAGAAGCCGGCCTGAGGCCGAAGGAGCCAGGGAATGTTTGGTCCGGTAAACCACAAAACACTGCACATCACTTCCCCACATCTGGTCAGCATTAACTGCGGTGTGTGTATGTGTGTGCGTGTGTGTTTTGTGATTGTCTATGCACATTTGGTCAGTGCGTGCATGCGTCTGTTTACATCAATGTCTGTACACAAGAGTGTGTTTTTGAGCATGTGTACACACTAGCATGTGGTTGCCTGGAGTAAAGTGGGGGTGTGGTAAAGCTGAGGCCCAGTTCGGCTGCCCTGGACCAGTCCATGCTGAGAGGGAGAGGTGGAAAAAGAGTCATACAGCACCAAGCTCCAGTTGTTTTTCACTTAGGGCCTCCACTGTGGCCTCCCCTTTCCACTGAAGAGGAGGGGTGTGTGTGTGTGTGTGTGTGTGTGTGTGTGTGTGTGTGTGTGTGTGTGTGTGTGTGTGTGTGTGTGTGTGTGTGTGTGTGTGTGTGTGTGTGT